>APFE031010139.1:22507-59478 GCA_000404065.3 Pinus taeda | reverse complement strand
GATAGTGTCTGGTTGGTTTGCTTGTCATTAGGTCTTCATTAGATTCTAGGAAGGTCTATCTTGTCCGCAAGATCGACTCATTCCGCGTGACAAGGACAGTTGCATGTACACGCATGTTACCTTCATTGAAGTAGCGTATATAAATCTAAGTATTAAATGAAAAAGTTGTTGATTTGATAACACTGATTCGCCCCTCCTCTCAGTATTATTTTGCAACAATTGGTATGAGAGAAGATCCTTCAGAAGAATCTTGATCGCTTGAAGGGAGATCTTTCAAAATAAAAAATCACGAAGGCATGGGATCTCTCAAACAACTAATCTTCAATGGGAACAACTTGGTATATTGGAAAACACAAACTACAATGTATCCTCAGTCACTTGGAGCTGATGTTTGGGCAATTGTGGAGAAAGGATATCAATATACAGCAGCAGTCCCTGTAGATCCAATAGAAAGGAAAACATATGAAATCAATGCCAAAGTTGTCAATGCCTTATTGGGAAGTCTATCAAAATCAAAATTCGTCAAATTCATGCAAATCAACACAGCCAATGAAATATGGGACAGAATCATTCAGAGCTACGAAGGTGACTCCCAGGTAAAACATGCTAAACTACAAATTCTCATAATCCAGTATGAAACTCTCAAGATGCATAGTGATGAAAGAATTTCTCGTTATTTCTTGCGAGTAGATGGGACTGTAAATAATATGAGAAATCTAGGTGAAAAGATAAAGGAAGCTACTTTAGTTGAGAAAATTTCGAGATATTTGTCTTCTAAATTTGAGTGAAAAGTGTCTTCCATAGAAGAAAAACAGGATCTTCAAACTATTACTATGACTCAACACCATGGAATCCTAACTACCTTTGAATGAGAAAAGGAGGTCCATCAGATATGAGAGAAGCCGCTTTTAAAGCATTAGCAAAGGGAAAATAAAAGGAAGAGCACAATGAATTAGGACACATTCCAGAAGAAGAAGATGAGATAAATTTTGTTAAGAAGCTTCAATGGGGTTCTAGAAGATTTAGAGGCAAGCTACCATTCAAATTATTTGCTTGTGGTAGAGTTGGTCATTATGTTGCTAAATGCCCTCATGTCAAAGGAAATATGTCTGCAGAAGGTAAGAGAAGTTATTATACTAATGATGATAGTGATGGCTTGTCCAATAGTGATGAACATGATCAAGAAATTAAACTACTCATGGCATATGAAAATGATGCCTTAGAAAAGGAATATTTCCTTAAAGAAACCAGTCAACTCAAAATCAGTTTGGCAGAAAAGGATACATTCATAAACACAGTGACACAAAAACTCACTAAAAAATACAAACACAATGAAGTGTTAGAATGTGAAGTAGTAAGTCTAAGAAAAGAACTTGAAAAGACAAAGACTCTGAATCTGAGATTTGCTAAAGGATCGGAAACAATAGATGAAATCATCAAAGTTCACCGTTCTCCTATTATAAAGATTGGTCATGGTTTTCATGAAGGTGAATTTAGCTCAGAAGATGAGGTAAGGAACTCCAATGCAAAATCTAAAATTCTCAACAAGGAGATAAAAGGTCAACCCCATCAACAACCAAGGAAAGAAAGACTTCAAAGAAAAACATTTCCACCTAACTATGGAAGGGATAATTGTTTCTTTTCTATGAAAAATAATGTTGAATGTTTTAAATGTCATAATTTTGGACATGTTGCAGCCAAATGTAGAAGTAGAATAGTTCAAGACTGTCACACAGAAACATCATTGGTTTCCAGGTAATTTAAAGGATATTGTTTTGCTTGCAATATGTTTGGTCACAAATCTATTGATTGAGATAGAATGAATATGAAACATGTAAGATGTTATGCATGTAACAAGTTTGGGCATAAAGCAATGGAATGCAGGAGAAAATTTGAGCCACCATACCAAGAAGATCAAACATCATCACAATCCAAGGTATTGAAGAAGAAGGAATTGTTGTCAAAAAGATGTGGCATAGCCCAGTTTACAGACATAACAAACCCAGGGGAAGCTGAAAGTGTAAAAATTTAGTATTCCAATTCTCATACATAGTTATTATGAATAGAAGTTGTGTATATACATGAATTAGAAGTTGCACAATTGCATATATGGTGTTTTGAAGAAAAAGCAGTGGGACAGACTCAGGAAAAGTGGTCTAATATGGTTCAGTCAATTATCAATTATCTATTATGTTCTAATTGATGTTGGTTATAGTCTGCTGATGATATGTGGAAGTGTTTTTGGCCCTCATAAGTTGTTAATAAGTTGATGAATAACTAGTTGATGAAGATGCCTTGATGATTCTTACTAACAAATGCAATGATCAGATCTGATATTAAACAGTTGGCATAGGTTCAGGGGGAGAATATGTTTCTAATAATGCATTGTTGGCACTATATTAGAAGACCTTGGTACATGACAATAATCATATTGTTTGATCTAGATAGTTGTTTGATTCAAGTGACTCCTTTTTATAATGGAAATATACAGGTTGTTGATCTTGATGCTATTGACAGATGCTGATGATAGTTGCTAATGAATATCATGATCTTGTTTAGATTGTTGGTCCTTGTTATAAATGTCATGTATATCATTTGATGTAAAGGTCATGAAAATACCTATTTTTAACCCCACTATGCATGGTAAGGATGATGTAATAATTTCTATTTCATTCATGTATAAACATATGGTATATCCCCACTTGGTTAGGTGGATGAGTCAAAATTGGTGTATCCCCCCTTGGTTGGGAGATTGATGTATATATGAGTCATTGGTGATAGGAAGGTCATACTCACTTACTTGAGTTATAGAGTCATGTTGTTCTTTTGAAAAATATTTTTTGCAGACTCTACATGCACTCAAGGGAAGCATGGACGGTTTAGTGCATCTCAGCATGTACAAAGAGGGAGCTTAATCAAAGAATTCAGCATGTACTCAGGGGGAGCATGGACAACATAATGTATATCAAAGGGGGAGAATATCTTGGTCCGCCCTTTTCCCTTGATGTCAAACGGGGCGAGTGACTTGGTGTTGTTATAGCCATCAAGTCCAAATGGGGAGATTGTTAGCATTATGAAACAGGTGTTGTCCTTCATGGCAACTCACTCAGATGAAAATTCACAGTGCAGTAGGTTAACAGCAAAGGATTACAAATCAGACTCTAGAGATTGAAGAAAGAGAGTAGTTTAAGAAGTATGCGCTGGTTCACTTTGTCCGAGAAGTGTATACATGCAGGTTAATAGAATGAAAGGAGCATATATGCATACATGCACTTGCACAGAAGGAAAGCATGTACGGGATGGAAAATCAAGGTTTTAGTCCAAGGTATTGGTCTGAGGTATTTGGCCCAAGGTATTTGGTCCGAGGTATTGGTCTGAGGTATTTGGTCCAAGGTATTGGTCCTAAGTGGTTTTGGTCCAAGGTATTGAGAAAGACCTAAAACTATAAAAGGATGAGAAGATCATTAGGTCAAGTGTGCAACTAATGAATATCTTATGAAGAGTGAGATCAAAAGCAAATATGCATGTTATGGGTGTTTTTCTTATTTTTCTTCTTATTAATCTTCCCTTTCTTCTTCTTCTTATCCACCTAGTTACTAGCTTGCATTCTTTCACCAGATGAAGAGGAAGAAGAGGAAGAAGACCGAACAAGCGAAGAAGGCAAAGAGTCAACTTTAGTCTCAGCTAGAGGTTGATACTGTTCAAGTGTAGGACATCTTGGTTGAGGAGCAGTTTGGACATTCGGAACCATATGGGTGGAAAATAACCAAACTGGAAAACCAATGGCAAACCTAGAAAGGGGCAACATTTCCAAAAGAAGGAAAAGGACTAGGATTCCCGTTAGAGGGTTTTTCTTGGTTGGTGAACACAGGAATTGTTTCCATTAGTCTCAACCTAAGATCTACTAATGAGTAATTCCACAGGAAGGATGTTTTTCTGTGGTCAATTAATTTTAGAAACTAACAACAAATAAATAAATAAAAAGGGTTAACTAGGTGTAAAGTTTGTTGGCATTATGATATAGGTGTTGTCCTTGAAGGCAACTCACTTAGATGACAGTTCACAGTGCAACCGGTTAACTGCAAATGATTATAGATCAGACTCCAGAGATTGAAGAAAGAGAGTAGTTTAAGAAGTATACACTGGTTCACTTTGTTCGAGAAGCATATACACGCGGGTTAACAGAACAAAAGGAGCGTATATGTATACATGCATTTTCACAGAAGGAAAAGCGTGTATGGGATGGAAAATCAAGGTTTTGGTCCGAGGTATTGGTCTGAGGTGTTTGGCCCAAGGTATTTGGTCCGAGGTATTGGTCCGAGGTATTTGGTCAAGGTATTGGTCCTATGTGGTTTTGGTCCAAGGTATTGAGAAAGGCCTAAAACTATATAAGGAGGAGAAGATCATTAGGCCAAGTGTGCAAGTAATGAATATCTTATGAAGAGTGAGATCAAAAGCAAAATGTTATGGGTTCTTTTCTTGATATGAAATAAGGATGAACCTTAATAGTTGATGCAGGATGAGATCTAATGATGGATCAGGATCATGAGACCTAAATGAATTAGTATTATACGGTTTGATCATGGATAGTCTAGATTTGAATGCTAACTCGTGATTTACACTGTAAATGTTCTGATCTGGGTATGGCTGAAGTCTGGAATAGTTGTGATGTTTTAAGTTAGCATTTGAAGATCTGTACACTGGTTCGCTTTGGTAAAAGCACGTATACACACTAGTTCGTCAGATCAAAGTAGTGTATACGTTATGAAATATGATGTTTGAAGTTGCAGTTGGTTCTGGTTGTTGATGCAGAGTTCTGGGTTCTACTTTATGTTCTAGTGACAATGTTCTAAATGTTTAGATTGATTGATTGTGAGTTGCTTTAGTGATGATGGGTTTTCAGTGATTGATTGATTCAGTTGTGGTTGATTCAGAGATTGATGATTGAGTTTCAGTGATTGGTCGATGTAGACGTATTTGATGGTTATATTGCAATGGTGGTTGATTTAGAGCTTCAATGTTACTAATGGGTCCAATATGAAAATTTGATGAAACAAGGCCTTCAAATTGTTGTGTTGTGTTATAGGAGTATCCAGTCTGAAAATTTATGAAACGTGGTCCCTGGGGGAAGAGAGAAGGTTGTAGCCTTTTGTAGGTCGGTGCCTATGTATTGGTAAACATATCGACCAATACAAGAGCCAAGGGTTTGGAGCTCCCTTCCAATAGCAGATGGAAAATGAGAGAAGGTCGTGGCCTTCTGTATGCCGGTGCCTACATACTAGTAAACATATCGGACAGTACAAGAGCCGGGGTTTTAGAGTTCCTTTCCAGTAGTAGCTGGAAAATGAGTGAAGGTTGGAGCCTTATGTAGGTTGATGCCTACATACTAGTAAACGGATTAGCTAGTACAAGATCTAGGTGGTTGTAGCTCCCTTCCAGTAGAAGCTAAAGAACGAGAGAAGGTTGTAGCCTTCTACAGGTGGGTGCCTGCATACTGTATGAGTCTACACTAGTACAAGATTGTAAACAAGTTTTTCTTATATTAAAAGAAGACAGTAGCAGGTGGTTTTTGTCCTGCATTGGGTTTCTGCCTTAAATCTTGGTGTTCATGTGTGTTGCTTATGTGTGATGGTTTATTATGTTATTACTGCACATGGTTACTGTTTATATGGTTAATGAAGTACTGATGCACTGATTAAAGATCAACATATAACACATATTTCATTAAATTTGGAATTAAGTAGTGGATCTAAAATTTCAAAATAACCAAAAAAATCAATTCAAGTGATGTGCTTGTAATAATTTTTTCCAATTTTAATGAAATATGTGTTATATGATGAATTAACTGAATCATAAGTTTGATGGGTATACACTGATTGCTTTAAAGACAGTTGCATGTACACGCGCGTTACCTTCATTGAAGTAGCGTATATAAATCTGAGTATTAAGTGAAAAATTTATTGATTTGATAATACTGATTCACCCCTCCTCTCAATATTATTTATAACAATTGGTATCAGAGCAGGTCCTTTAGAAGAAGCTTGATCACTTGAAGGGAGATATTTCAAAATGAACGATCACGAAGGCATGTGATCTATCAGACCACCGATCATCAATGGGAACAAATTGGTATATTGGAAAACACGAACTAGAGTGTATCTTTAGTCACTTGGAGCTAATGTTTGGGAAATTATGGAGAAATGATATCAATATCTAGCAGGAGTCCCCATGGATCCAGCAGGAAGGAAAACATATGAAATCAATGCCAAAGCTATCAATGCTTTATCGGGAAGTCTATCAGAATCAAAATTTGTCAAAGTCATGTAGCTCAACATAGCCAAGGAAATGAGGGACAGAATCATTTAGAGCTACGAAGGTGACTCCCAGGTAAAACGTGCTAAACTACAAACTCTCATAATCCAGTATGAAACTCTCAAGATGGATAGTGATGAAAGCATTTATTTTTATTTCTTGCAAGTAGATGGGATTGTAAATAATATGAGAAATCTGGGCGAAGAGATAAAGGAAGCTACTTTAGTTGAGAAAATTTTGAGATCTTTGTTTTCTAAATTTGAGTCAAAAGTGTCTGCCATAGAAGAAAAACATGATCTTCAAACTATTACTGTGAATCAACTCCATGGAATCCTAAAGCATTAGCAAAGGGAAAAGAAAAGGAAGAGCATAATGAATAAGGACACATTCTATAAGAAGAAGATGAGGTAAATTTTGTCAAGAAGCTTCAATGGGGCTCTGGAAGATTCAGAGGTAAGTTATCATTCAAATGCTTTGCTTCTGGTAGAGTTGGTCATTACACTGCTAAATGCCCTCATGTCAAAGGAAAGAAGTCTGCAAAAGATAATATAAGCTATTATACTCATGAAGATAGTGATGGCTTGTCCAATAGTGATGAAGATGATCAAGAAATTAAACTACTCATGGCATATGAAAATGATGCCTTAGAAAAGGAAGATTTCCTTAAAGAAATCAATCAACTCAAAATCAGTTTGGCAGAAAAGGATACATTCATAAACACAGTGACACATCAAATCACTAAAAAATACAAACACAATGAAGTGTTAGAATGTGAAGTAGTAAGTCTAAGAAAAGAACTTGAAAAGACAAAGACTCTGAATCTTACATTTGCTAAAGGATCAGAAACGTTAGATGAAATCACCAAAGTTCAACATTCACCTATTATAAAGACTAGTCTTAGTTTTAATGAAGGTGAATTTAGCTCACAAGATGAGGTAAGGAACCGGTAAGCTAGGTAGGGATGTGTCCCGTATGTTCAGTCCATAGGATTGACCCAAGAGGCCCACCTATCAATACTACTGATGCCATGAGTCTTTCAACACCAAGAATCTTTTTCAATGGTGGAGGTTTTGGACATTCTCCCTACGAGATAGGCCATTTTCTCTTGGCGGAGGTTTGCAATATTGAGCAACTCATGAATCCATCTCTTAAGGAAGGAAAGATCCTCATTAACCCACCTATCTCTATCAATACGTTATAGCACACTCACCGGCCTTAGGATGTCGCAAGACATTAATTTCATATGCCTGTCATTAAGATAGCTGCCCACAATCGAAGACAACTATGTTCAAAAAGCTCCTTCTAGTGCAAAACTGAAATGCTCAACAAGTATATAAAAGGTAAACCCCATCAACAACCAAGGAAAGAAAGACTTCAAATAAAAAAAATTCCACCTAACTATGGGGATAATTGTTTATTTTCTATGAAAAATAATGTTGAATGTTTTAAATGTCATCATTTTGGACATGTTGCAGCCAGATAAAGAAGTAGAATGGTTCAAGACCATCACACAGAAAGATCATCAGTTTCCAGGTACTTTAAGGGATATTGTTTTTCTTGCAATATTTTTGGTCACAAAGCTATTGATTGTGATAGAAGGAATATGAAACATGTAAGATGCTATGCAAGAAACAAGTTTGGACATAAAGCAAAGGAATGCAGGAGAAAATTTTGGCCACCATACCAAAAGGAGCAAATATCATCACAATCCAAGGTATTGAAGAAGAAGGAATTGTTGTCGGAAAGATGTGGAATAGCTCAGTTTACAGACATAACAAACCCAAGGGAAGCTGATAGTGTGAAACTTCATTATTCTAATTCTCATACGTAGTTACTATGAAGAGAAGTCACATATATACACAAGTTAGAAGTTGCACAGTCACATTTCTAGTGTTTTGAAGAAAAAGCAGTGGGACAGACTCAGGAAAAGGGGTCTAATATGGTTCAGTCAATTATCAATTATCTATTATGTTCTAATTGATGATGGTTACAGTCTACTAATGATATGTGGAAGTGCTTTTAGCCCTCATAAGTTGTTAATAAGTTGATGAGGATGCATTGATGATTCTTACTAACAAATGCAATGATCAGGTTTGATAGTAAACAGTTGGCACAAGTTCAGGGTGAGCATATGTTTCTAATACTGCATTGTTGGCACTATATTAGAAGACCTTGGTACATGATGATAATCATATTGTTTAATCCACATAGTTGTTTGATTCAAGTGACTCTTTTTGATGATGGAAATATATAGGTTGTTGATCTTTATGTTGCTGACAGATGTTGATGATAGTTGTTGATGACTATCATGGTCTTGTTTAGATTGTTGGTCCTTGTTATAAATGTCATGTATATTATTTGATGTAAAGGTCATGAAAATACCTTATTTGTAACCCCACTATACATGGGAAGGATGATGTAATAATTTCTATTTCATTCACGTATAAACATCTAGTATATCTCCACTTGGTTGGGTGGATGAGTCAAAATTGGTGTATCCCCACTTGGTTGGGAGATTGATGTATGTATGAGTCATTGGTGATAGGAAGGTCATACTCACTTACTTGAGTTATAGAGTCATGTTATTCTTTTGAAAAATATTTTTTGCAGACTCTGCATGTGCTCAGGGGGGGAATGGACGGTTTAGTGCATCTCAGCGTGTACAAAGGAGGAGCTTAATCGGAGAATTCAGCATGTACTCAAGGGGAGTATGGACAACATAATGTATATCAAAGGGGATGAATATCTTGGTCTGCCCTTTGCCCTTGATGTCAAAGGGGGAGAGTATCTTGGTGTTGTTGTTGCCATCAAGTCCAAAGGGGGAGATTGTTGGGATTATGATACATGTGTTGTCTTTGACAGCAACTCACTCAGATGATAGTTCACAGTGCAGCAAGTTAATAGCAAAGGATTATAGATCAGATTCCAGACGTTGAAGAAAGAGAGTAGTTTAAGAAGTATACGTTGGTTCACTTTGTCTGAGAAGTGTATACACGCGGGTTAACAGAACAAAAGGAGCGTATATGTATACACGCACTTTCACAGAAGGAAAAGCACGTATGGGATGGAAAATTAAGGTTTTGGTACAATGTATTGGTCCAAGGTATTTGGCCCAAGGTATTTGGTTCGAGGTATTAGTCCGAGGTATTTGTTCCAAGGTATTGGTCCTAAGTGGTTTTGGTCTAAGGTATTGAGAAAGGCCTAAAACAATATAAGGGAGAGAAGATAATTAGGCCAAGTGTGCAAGTAATGAATATCTTATAAAGAGTGAGATCAAAAGCAAATATGCATGTTATGGGTGCTTTGCTTCATCTAAACTAAGGATGAACCTTAACAGTTAATGGGGGATGAGATCTAATGGTGGATCAGGATCATGAGACCTAAAATGAATTATTATTATATGGTTTGATCATGGATAACCTAGATCTGAATGCTAATGTGTGATTTACACTGTAAACATTCTGATATGGGTATGACTGAAGTCTGGAATAGTTGTGATGTTTTAAGTTAGCATTTTCATATCTGTACGTTGGTTCGCTTTGGTAAAAAAGCGTATACACGTTGGTTCGTCACATCAAAGTAGTGTATACATTATGAAATATGATGTTTGAAGTTGCAATTGGTTCTAGTTATTGATGCAGAGTTATGGGTTCTGCTTTGTATTCTGGTGACTGTGTTCTAGTGACAGTGTTCTGAATGTTCAGATTGATTGATTGTGATTTGCTTCAGTGATGATGGTTTTTCAGTGATTGATTGATTCCGTTGTGGTTGATTTAGATATTGATGATTGAGTTTCATTGATTGGTTGATGCAAATGTATTTGATGGTTGTATCGCAGTGGTGATTGATTTAGAGCTTCAATGTCATGGATGGGTCTAGTATGAGAATTTGATGAAACAAGGCCTTCAAATTGTGGTGTTGTGTTCCAGGAGTATCCAGTATGAAAATTTATGAAACGTGGTCCCTGGAGGAAGAGAGAAGGTCATAGCCTTTTGTAGGCCGGTGCCTATGTATTGGTAAACATATCGGCCAATACAAGAGCCAGGGGGTTGGAGCTCCCTTCTAGTAGCAACTGGAAAATGAGAGAAGTTTGTAGCCTTTTGTAGGCCAGCATCTACATATTGGTAAACATATCAGCTAGTACAAGAGCCAAGGGGTTAGAGCTCCTTTCCCGTAGCAGTTGGAAAACGAGTTAAGGTTGGAGCCTTCTGTAGGCTAACGCCTATGTACTAGTAAATGGATCAGCTAGTGCAAGAGGTAGGGGTTTGTAGCTCCCTTCCAGTAGAAGCTAGAGAATAAGAGAAGGTTGTAGCCTTCTACAAGTGGGTGCTTGTGTACTGGTATGAGTCTGCACTAGTACAAGATTGTAAATAGATTTTTTTTATATTAAAAGAAGACAGTAGCAGGTGGTTTTTGTCCCTCATTGGGTTTCCACCTTAAATCTTGCTGTTCATGTGTGTTTCTTATGTGTGATGGTTTATTCTATTATTAATGCACATGGTTACTGTTTCTATGGTTAATGAAGTATTGATGCACTGATTAAAGATCAACATATGATGAATTAATTGAATCATAATTTTTGTTGGATATACCTTGATTTATTTAAAGGAGTTACGTGTACACGTGTGTTACCTTCATTGAAGTAGCATATATAAATCTAAGCATCAAATGAAAAAGTTATTGATTTGATAATACTCATTCACCCCCCCTCTCAGTAGTATTTCCAACAAAGGTTTACCAAGTAACCGTGCACTGTAATATACAACTTGGCAAACCAAGGACTTAATGTACGATAGCAAATCTCCCTAAATGTTTTGTTCGATGTATCATAGTATAAAAGGTGACAGACACGGTTACATATGGAGGGATAGAAACCTATAAGGGACCCTCAATATATACTCGACGGTATGTGGGATTGCAGTCCATAGTAGTGTTGTCTAATGCGTAATCATTCAATGAGAGCATTCTCATATACTTACCATGCATGGAGCACCTACGATATACCAGAAAGTACTAGAGAACGGTCCTATACACTTTCATACATGGAACGTGATTTCACCCCCAAAATGAAATGTTGAAAAAAATGACAGCTCATCCATTTAACGTCGGAAAACATCTCTAGCTTATACCTTTAGATGTTTTTGTTAATGTTCCAAATTCTCCTTCGGTTAATTGAGATAAATTTTAAAGTTAATCTTGGATTAAGTTTCAGCCTTAAGGCTCAAAGATTGATGTTGCTTGAAGACACCTATGATAAAACTAATATGAAAAAAAGGGTTATTTTGATTTCAATGAAAGCTATCTAGTGTAGCGAAGAAGTGCAAACATTGATGCAACAGTCAAGTATGAAACAAACAAAGCTTCCTAACTAGAATTTTTGCTTTCACTATTTCAATACACCTACCAAAAGTAAAATGTTTTTTTTTTTTTTTTTTTTTTTACTTTTGTTTTAATGAAAGAGGATGCACTTTTCATCTCTTAACACTAAGCAATGTAATCTATGCTCAATGATAATCTCAAAAAAATGCTCTTTCAATGCAATGTAATCGAATGCAATTCGAAAAGTAATCTTGGAGATGAAAGATAAACAAATTAAAATGTGATTTGTTTTATGGTTTCCAAAAGAATTGATAATGTTTTAACCAACAACAGATTAGTATTCCTTCCACACACATAAGCAATAAACAATAAATTCAATTGACCCAAAGAACTAAAGACTCAACCAAAATTCACCTTACTACTTCAAACAATGGGATGAAATTTTTCAAACCAATAAGAAACCAAAAAAATAATGGAAAATCCTATGCACACAGAGTAGGAGAACACTTCAGAGATCAAGACACACTAGACCTTTTTTATAAAAACCCTAAAAAAATCTCATCTTTTGCATCATCACTAATTTTATGGTCAAACTCATGCTGATAAGGTGGATCAATGCTAATCTTATGGTCAAAACCCATACTGACAGGCTGACAATGTCATCAGTGTCGTTGTAATGAGAAAAAACCAGTGTTGACAGTGCGACTATTTCTAATAAAAAGCACGCTAAGTGAGAAATGTAGATTTTCCTATAGATTCGTAGCTCATGTAATGTACTAAAAAACAAGACAAGAATCTACTCTACTCTTTAAACAACATAAACCAATACATCGATGAAAACAATAATTGAAAAGAGGAATATAATCAAAGATACATATCACAATTATTTCTCTAGGGAAAGCCACTCCTCAAAACCTCAACTATCTATTGCATTAATCAGAAATCTAAGTGATAATACAATTCATGCACAAGTATGATAAACTCTCTACCTCACAAGCCCATACTTACCAACACTTAGCCAATTTTTTCTACCTGCTGAGCCCCTATTTCCTTGTGCAATTTGTATGTGGATCAAACCATATTTAATTGGGAAATCCTTCCTCCATAACTACAAAATCCAAACTTAACTTAGGTCTTTCTCTTATTTCATGCATGATCTGTACAACTCAGATCATTCTACAACTGATAGTATATTGTCCCTACACTCTAGTATCAATTGGTTCTTTCTCTGAACTGACATCCATGAGTTTCTCTTGAGTGAACTTCCAGTTAGCTGGAGTAGCACTGAGGATGTACCAGTTCATCAACTGACTACTAGACCTCTACTAGTTCCACAAACAGTTAGAACTAGTTTAACTAACCATAACTCAGTCAAACTGAGTTATCTAATTACAACTCAAATAAACCCATCCTGGACCCCTAAAATTTAGGGATAACATATACATGACTACAAAAAGACTTCCAACTTGATATTCCTAAGATAATTAAGTCAATTAAACTTAATTAACTATTTACAAGTTGCTATGAGAAAAGAATTTGATTTTAATTCACAGTTTAATTCAAGGACAAATTAAATTGGAATTTATTGTTGCCATTTCTCAAAATTCCTCTCAATAAGAAAGGGATTATCAGCTACCCTGATATTGTCTCTGTGAAACATGAATTTACATGTTGTCAATGCCTTTGTCAAAATTTTAGCATCTTTCTCCTCCATGGGAATGTACTCCAACAACATAATCCGCCTCAATACACAATATCGGAGACGATGATATCAGATATCAATATGTTTGGACCAATCATGAAAAACTAGATTTTCAGAGAGTTTGATACAACTCTGATTATCACAGTAAATCACAGTTGGATCCATCTACTGACCAAATAAACCAACCAGAATCTTACTCGTCCAAATAGTCTCACATGCTACCTAAAATGCATCCATGTACTATACCTCTGTCGAACTGCGTGCAACTGATCTTTGTTTCATGATGTGCCAAGAAACTCCTACTAACCCAATATTGAAGATCCCTCTTTATGTGCTCTTCCTATCGGATGGAATCCCTGTCTAATCTACATTGGTGAAGCCTTGAAGCTTCACTCCCTCTGTTCATATGTACCACAATCCATATTGAGTAGTGTCCTTGAGCTATCTCAACACATGCTTTTTTCCTTCCAATACAGCTTGGTAGGCCTAACCATCGCTTGACAAAGCTGGTTAACTGCATAGCGCATATCTAGTTGTGTGTTCCCAAATACATGAGTGAACCCACAAGCTTCCTGTAAATAGCAGCTTCCACTACTTCCCTTGAAATGGTATCCTCCTTCCTCCAGATACCTACAACAGGAGTCTCCATGGATTTGTTTCTCTTCATGAAGAACCTCCTAAGTATCTCGTTGGCATACTTTCCCTAAGACACAAACAATTCCCCATCACCCTGCCATACTTCCATGCCCAAAAAGTAATGCATGAGCCCCATGTCCTTCATCTCAAACTCTCTTGAAAGATCCACCTTGCAAGACTTGATCAACTCATCATCACCTATCAAAATCAAATCATCGACATACAATACAATGATAAAAATTTACCTTCCACCATGATGTGGTACATGCTCACATGCGACAGGGTGCTTGCTTCAACCAATATAACACCCTCTTGATTCGACACATATGTGACTCATGGTTGAAGGTCTCAAAACCTTCAATCTGCTCTATGTACAACTCTTCCTCAATCGTACATTAAGGAAGGTTGTCTATACATCCATCTGATGTATGTTCCAACCCATCTATGATGATAGTGATAACATAGATTTGATCGATGAGTACCTTGCAATAGGAGCAAGGGTCTCATCATAGTCAATCCCATATACCTATGAAAACCCACATGCCACAAACATGGATTTATGCTTCTCCACACTATTGACTTGTCCTTTTGGTCTTGGGACCACATCCCAAACACTGTTACGAGCTGTGGAGTCATATTCCTACACCATGGCATCAACCCAAACTGGTTGTTGCACTGCCTCACCAAAGGAAGATGGCTTTTGATGGCTTTGTCTCAACACATCTGCTCATAAGATCCATGTATCCCATGTACCTCTTAGGTGACCTCCTTTGTCTATGTTGAGATGTGGGTGCTCCCACATTCTCCCATGCATCATGGAATAACCTGTCAGCCTCTCTGGTGTGATTTATCCCATCTCCATAAGTCTCTATGTGAGTGGTTGCCTCCACTCCTGAATCCTCTACATCTGGCTGCTACACATCAATCTGACTCTCCTCAACCTTAGGAACTAAAATCTCCTCAATTGCATCTAGCTCAAACTCCCTCTCAAGGGAAACTTGCATGGTCTTCTCCTCATTGAATCTAACATCCTTGCGAACCATTGTCATCCTGTTGGTCGGCAAGTACATGCGATAGCTGTGAGGTGTATTAGTGTACCCCATAAATATCCCCAACTCTGTTGTTGGCTCAAGCTTTTTCCATACATCTTTGTTCACATGAAAATATAGCGATGACCTAAAAATCCTGAAGTGACCAACATTTGGCCTCTTACCGGAATATCCCTCCCTTGGTGTCTTCATCCCAACTATCTGATGTGGGCTATGATTTTGTAAATAAACCATTGTGTTGCATGCCTCAACCCGCAAGTGTAGTAGTAGGCCCTGATCATGCAACATTTCCTCTGTTGCCCCTACAATACTTATGTTCTTCCTCTCAGTCACCCCATTCTGATGTGGGTTATGGGGTGTCGTTAACTCCCATTTAATCCCTTCTACTGCACAGAAGTTCTTAAGCTCATTTGAGACATACTCAACATAGTTATCACTCCTCATAGCTTTAACCTTCTTGCATGACTATTTCTTGGTCAATGCTTTAAATTCACAAAAGTTTGTGAAAGTTTGATCCTTCTTTTGCATGAAAAATATCCTGCATTTATGATAAAATTCATCAAAAAAGATAACATAATACCTGTGTTTGGTCATGGATGTTGTCAAGAATGGTCCACACACATATGAATGTACTCACTCTAGAATCGCCTCTACTCAACTGTATCTATCATGAAAGGAAGCCTTGGTGTATTTTCACAAAGCACAACCCTTGCATGTATCAACCTACTTTAGCATACATTTGTGAGGATCAGTAGAGATCTGCTGCATGATTTTCAATGCCACATGATGCAAGTGGCCCAATATCCTGTGCCACAACTTTCCAACGTCTCAAATATGCACCATCTCTTCTATCGTGTTGAAAGAAGCACAATCCTCTACCTCCAAATTAGAGAGATTCTTAACTCAAATTCCTATCTTCTTTACTTGACCCATGGCTATGTGTCAAATGAATGCCTTTCCTTTCAAGAAAATCACATCATAGCCTCTACCCTCAAGCATGGTGACCAATACTAAGTTCTTCTTCAAACCAGGCACATACATAACATCCCTCAACATAAGAGGAGCATATTTCTCCCTCTAAAAAGTAACTGTGTCCAATCTAGTAGCACTAGACCTTCTGTCATCACCTATCTCGATATGCATCTAGAGATATTTCTCCTCCAGGTCACTCAACAACTCCTTGTCACCAGTCATGTGGAATGAAGCTCCACTATCAAGGTACCATACATTACCCATCATTGATGACACCAGGCATACAATGATAGTAAAGTCCAATTCGAATCGAGAGTCCAAAGCCTCACCCACCGCTCCTCTTGTGGACTTCTTCTTGGACTTCTTGAGTGGATAATTTGTAGCAAAAGGATCAGCTTGTGACTATGAAAGTATTTAACTTTTGTCATGTCTTTCTTTTTACCCCCATGGAAAGAATCCGATTTGGAATGGGATGCTTTCCCTTTCCCTTTCCTTACCTTACTTGCTAAGGCACAGTTTTCTTCATCATCAATATTTGATAAGGAACCATCTCTGGTGTTCCTTTTGATCTCCTCCTGCATCAAATTTGACCATAGCCATTCCCAATCCGACAGTTTCTCCCTCCCATTGACAGAGTCATGATAGATATTCCAACTCTTGGGAAGGTCTAGGAGAGATAGGCTCACCATATCATCCTCCACAATGGTTATTCCAACACTTCCAAGCTCATCACAACCATGAGTTAACTTGGTCAAGTATTTTGGAAGTTGTTTCGCATCTATCCATCTTGATTTTTCGAAGTTTGGCTTTTAGTGCCAAATTCCTATGGTTACTACTATTCTGGAATAAATCTGTTAATGCTTTCCACATAGCATATAGACTTTCCTTCCCATGGAGACTCAAGACAATGTGGTCTCGAACTCCCTCAAGTATTATCTGCCTCGCCTTCGCCACACACTTCTTCCATTCAGAAAGATTTTTTGCATCAAATGTTATTGGCTTAGGAATGTCTTGATCAATGAATTCCTTCAAGCCATTATCCTCCAAGACAACCTCCATTTTATCCTTCCAAGCTATATAATTTGAGTTTCCTTCCAAAGCATACTCGAGCTACAAACTGTAGAATGCCATCTGCTGATTTTGAAGTATGTATTGCAAATTCGAATTTCATGTGTAACCAAAAACTCAAAAACTTCAAAATATCCTCTAGTACAATTTCTTTAGATTCGATATCATGTATAGTTTCCTATAGATTCACATCTCATGTAATGTACTAAAATGTGAGACAAGAATCTATTTTACTCTTTAAATAGCGGAAACCAATACATTGATGAAAACAGTAATTGACAAGAGGAAGATAATCAAATAGACATAACCCATTTGTTTCTCTAGGGAAATCCATTGCTTAAACCCTCTACTATCTATTGCATTAATCGGAAATCTGAGTGATAATACAAAGCTTGTTCTCACAAGAATAATTCCTGCACAAGTATGATCAACTCTCTACCTCACAAGCCCACACTAACTAACACTTAGACAAATTTTGCTACCTACTGAGCCCTTATTTCCTTGCGCAATTCCTGTGAGGATGAGCCCATATTTAATTAGGAAATCATTCCTCCATAACTATACAATCCAAACTCAAGTCCTTCGAATTCATGGATGACCTATACAACTCAGATCATTCTACAACTAATAGTACATTGTCCTTGCACTCTAGTCTAAATTGGGTGTTTCTCTGCACTGGCATGCATGAGTTTCTCTTGAGTCAATTTCCAGTTATCTAAAGTAGAACTAAGGATGCACCAGTGCACCAACTCACTAATAAAACTCTACTAGTTTCACAAACAGTTAGAACTAGTTTAACTGACCATAACTCAGTCAAACTGAGTTTTCTATTTACAACTCAAATAAACTCATCCTAGAACCCTAAAATTTAGGGATAACATATACATGACTACATAAAGACTTCCAACTTGAAATTCCTAAGCTAATTAAGTCAATTAAAATTAATTAACTATTTACAAGTTGTTATGAGAAGAGAATTCGATTTTAATTCACAGTTTAATTCATGGACAAATTAAACTGGAATTTCTTGTTTCCATTTCTCAATAAGAAAGACTTAAGAAAAATGAGGAGAAATCCAAAGAGATATCTAGACTTGACACTCTAAAGAATGTAATACTCATAATGTACACCCAAAATGACCCTAAATCATAGATCACAAGGAGAGTAGAAAAAATAAAAAGGACCAAACATAAAAAGGAGGATTGATGTTGTTGCTTCCGGAGATAGCCTCAGATTGCTTACAAGATGAGTGCTTGGAACATCTAGATTTTGTGTCTATCATATGATTCTCAGGAAGCTGGAGACATCACATATATTTTTGTACACATATATATCCATATATATAATAAAAAGCATGGGTTGGTTCATTCATCTAAAGGCATACCCCATGTATTTCTCATACTTCTTCACATATACAACTCTCATAGGTATATGTATAAACTAGCGGAGGTCTAGTAGTTCAAGGACCTACATTTTAATAAGCTTTGGCAGAACAACGAGAGAAGATAAGGAGAGAGAATAACTCATCACATAGAGCTTGAAACGTCAAGAATTCTACACTCATCACATAGAGCTTGAAACATCAATAATTCTACACTTTTTGAGTTAAAGGTAGATGTAATGGATGAAAGAGGATTGGATGCGATGATTCATGGAGCGCAATTTTAAAGATATAATATTAAATATCCATACATGCAGGTGCATTAACAAGTCAATACAAATGAATCTGTAAGAACATATGAAACATTTCTAGCAGCTACGATTACATGAAATCAAAGAGGAAACAAGAACATAATGGAATTTAATAGAGGGGTAACATATTGTAGTACTTGAAGGAGGAATCACCACCATTTCCTTAATATTCTGAAAGACGCATATCATAAAGCCATACAGTCTCAAAAATAACATGTACTTATTTCTTTAGGACTCTAAAGCATTGTGAAGTGTTCCTTCCCACTATTCATCTGGAGATGGGAGCATTGAATAGTAATTACAACAAAATATCTCAGTCGAGCCTCAATTGCCAGATCAACTAGTTGTCGCGGCCTTTGATGGCTCTGTGGCCCAAAAATGACTACAAAAAATTAATTTCTTCATTAAATGGCAACACATTATAGGATAACAAAACAAATCAACATTCAGATGAAAACTCCAACAAAATATCTCCATGCACATCCATGTGATCACCTTTGCTTCAGTTGTTGCTTTCCCATAGTCTGGCCTCTTTTGTCACTCAAACGATTCTCATCGCTTCTTCCTATACTACTCGAATCAGTCATTCTTCAAATATGGGAGTGGTCAACTATTAGTTTCATGCCATAGTACAGAAGCAGAGGTCAACTGAGGCAGTAGTTCGTCTTCCCTTTGCATGGAACACCATGTTGGATCAAAAATTCCTCCCAAGCTTCCATGTCTTCATTTACTCTGCCAGTGTTGACCCTGATTTCATGTCACAAGGGGCCTTACAGGGTCAGACCATGCCAATTTTTGAATGCTTTATCTCTTCTCTTGAATGCCTCAGCTCCCAACCCACTAGGCCTTTAAATTTTTGCATTACCTCATTGCAAAGATATCACATAAGGGTTTTCCATTAAAATTCCTTATAGGACAGGGCATTTTGATCCCATTTGGCCCCTTTTTCTTCATGTGACTGAAGGCTATGACTAGATGCTTATTCCTTAAGAGCTAGGGCCTTTGGACTCCCCTCTGGGGGTATTTTTCCTTTGTTACATGAAATCATGCATATCGGTGATTTATGATGCTCACCTTTGGTACCTCCTCCCAAACATTGTGATATCCAATGTGCAATGCAGTCTGGCCCACTTGAAATGGATAAGGGAGAGTTTGTGCCCACTATAGCTTGTGACCAACGAACGTCGATTGGGCCCACCTGGGATATCACAATCAGAAATTTCATAACATCACCTTTGTTTTCTCCCTTTGATACTTGTGATTGTCGATATGAGGGATCACTTGTCCTGCTCTTGGTTCTTCACTCTTCCCGTGATCATTGGCTAGCCCCCTTATCGGATCTCCCCCCAATCGAAGGTTCACAATCAGCGAATTCCTTATGATTCACAATGCACTACTACCCCTGATCACTGGTTTCCAATTGATGATATCATCACTACCATGTGTCGCTCCTTGAGGGGGCACACGTGTCACTCGGATATGTCCCCATAGGACCCTTAAAAATGTCAGATCAGCATGCCATGTGTTCTCTGTATTGTTATGTCATAATGACATCAACCACCACATGGCTCCATTGGGACCAATAGTATTCTGCCACATGGTCCCCTAGAGGAGAGATAAAAGGTCTCCCTACCCCTGGTTTTTCACTGATTTCCTTTGCAAATAATTTTCGGCCCTCTCTGGTGATTTACACTTAGCAGCATATTCATCCCACATTTTCTTAAGAGTGACCTGTTGAAATTGCCAATTGCCAATTTGCGATCCATTTGGGCAGTCGCGATCGTCGATATGTGAGCAAGCCCATGAGGTGCAATCATCGATATGTGGAATTTCCTATTCCTGATTGTCGATGCACCCCATACCCTCGATCGTCGATAAACTATGTGTCATGGACCTCTAATTGTTGATTAGCAATATCAGCGATCGATGATCGCAAGTTTTCTCCAACCTCCCTTGTTTTATTTTTAAAAAACTATAGTTTGTGGGATCTGGGATTAAACTTAAACATTTTCCTTTTCTTTCTTGTTTTCAAGGGTAACTTTCAACCTGCTCTAACTTTTGATTCTGGAGTCCATTTGGGGAGTTTCATATACCGTTGGAAATCTAATTCCGAGCACTCTCCATTGGATGGTGTCCAATTTAGCTTTGAGCGCTTATATGGGTTGGAGACTAACTCCAAACATCTTTGTTCTTTTTCCCTCTTTGTACAACTAGAACTCTCTTTTCAGAAGGTCACAACATTGGCTCCACCTGTGGATGGGGCATTGGATTGAAATGCATCGAGAACCTGTAGGCTATGCATTTCTCTTTTGGGCATGGAGTCTTTTATAAATAAACGATAATTTTGTGAAGGTGGAAGTTTCAACAGAAACTAGAAATTTCATATAATAATTACAATACACACACAAGTATTTACCATGGGTGCAAGATAGGTACCTTTAATTTTGAAAATAGAGTTTGAGGAACTAACCATTTACTAGTAGTTCCAACAATTCATCGTCCATATTTTTGAGCAGGTACATATTATTTCCTTTCTCTTTTGAAATTTTAAATGGGTTGAACCAAAGTGGATCAAACTTTCCATGTTTTCCTTTTTCTTCCCATCAGACGTCCCATTGGAGAACTAAATGTCCTAGTGAAGAGGTTGATCCTTGGCCTTCTTTTCAAATAGGGATTTCATCTTCTGTTGGAAATTTTCCAATTCAAGCCCCACCTATTCTCTATTTTCATGAAGTTCAACCAGTTGGTTTATCCTTTGTGTCAAAGAACTTGGCACTTCCTCAGCTTCCTATAGTAACTTTTCCACTAACATTGCTAGTTGGATTGGGAAGATTGCAACCTTTCCATACACTATTTTGATAGGTGATTTTCAAGTGGATCGTTTATGATTCACTCAGTTAGCCCAGAGGGAAAACTTCAATTGCAGATTTGAGTACCTCTAATTCTCAGTGATGGTCTACTTTAACACTCTCACCACAGTTTTCTTTCAGGACTCAGCTAAGCCGTTACCTTGAGGATAGTAGGTAGCGGAGTGCCTGATGATGATATTGAATTTCTAGTAGAAGTTGTTGAATTTTGTAGATTTTAAGACTTGAACATTGTCAGTGATAATTTTGATAGGATAACTAAAGCGAGATAATATGTTTACCTACATAAAATTGAATACCACTGAGTCTGTAGCATTTCTAGCTGGGATGGCCTTTACCCACTTGGTGAAATAATTCTTGGCCAATAATATCCACTTGTGTTGGCCACTGGAAGGTGGGTTTATCTCTCCTATGAAGTCTAGTCTCCATTTTCTGAAGGGTTCTTCCACATGCACTGGGATCAAGGGAAGAGGAGAAATCTTTTGTCTTTTAACAAAGACTTGGCACTTTAGACATGATCTGACTTGTAAATGAAAATTTCCAAATAGTGTAGGCTAGTAGAATCCTTCTTTGATGATTTCATGAGATGTGGTCTTCCAAATGTAATGACCTCCACAAACTCCTCCATGAAATTCCTCAATCACTTTATGAGTTTTTCATTCTACCAAACATAACAAAAAAATTCCCATCAGGTCCTTCTAATAGAGTTGACAATTGGATATGATATACTTTTGAGCTTGTAGTCTTAGGGTTCAGTACCTATATTTATCAAGCCCTATGGGCACCTTAGGAATAAGAGACAATGGATGACATTCTTATACTAGGGTGATCCTTCATATTTATCATATATCATTTACTCTAATGTTTTAATCCTGTTCTGATGAATTTATGTTATGCCTTCCTCCATTATCAGGTTTATCCCCAAAGCTTGGCAATTAGATTATGATAAAACCTTGGCCAACCCCTGACCTTTTATGCGCTTAGTAGGATTTATGTCTAGCTCATATTCTTTTATATTTTTTATCCACCTACCCCTTTTTCCTTCAATGTCTCCTTGCACAAGGATTTCCTTGACTGTTGTTGTTGGGAAAAATGTTGTGATTTATGATTGTAGCACATACACTCGAAATGCCTTCAAATCTTTGACTAGTGCATAGGCTTGTTTCTCCAGGATGTTATATTTCATCTCAAAATCCCTCAGGACTTGGCTAAAGAAGGTGATGGGTTGTTATAAACCATCTTTATTCTTTTGTAGCAGAATTGCAACAATAGTATGTGGAGAAGCAAAATAAAATATATAGAAAGGCATTGAGTAGTCAGGGTTGACTAGTCCCGGTGCTTCAGCCAAAGCTTCTTTAATTCTAGTAAAACAATCTCGGGGGACAGGGCTCCACTTGACTTCATTTTTCTTTTTGAGCATATTTTTAATACCCTCCACTATTTCTGCATAGTTGGGTATGAACCTTCTCAAAAAACAATTCTCCCCAGAAAGGCTTGGATGCCTCTCTTATTCTGGGTAGAGGAATGTGACTGAGATATTTGAATCACTTAGGATCAATTTTCACTCCTTCTTGTGCTACTATATGTCCTAGTAGCTTCCCCTCACTCACAGAAAACTGAGATTTCCTAGGATTAAAAGATATTCCATACCTCCTTCATTTCTCGAAGGTGAGATTCAAGTGGAGGAGGTTTTCTTCATCGGTCTTAGAGAAGATTGTGATATCATCCAAATATACCACTATGAACTTGTCTTTCTCCCCTACAAAATTTATATGCATAGCTCTCTAAAACGTTGCCCTTGCATTAATAAGACCGAAAGGCATGTGAGAAGACATGAAAGTTCCCCGCGGGGTGGTGAAAGTGGTCTTCTTTTGATCATAATTGTGGACTGCCACTTGGTTGTAAGCAGAGAACCCATCCATCATGGACATTCTGACTGACCCAACCACCTTCTGCAATATGTAATCCATCTTAGGCAGTGGGTAGTTTTCTTTCAACGATGCCCTATTAAGGTTCCGAGAATCTACACATAGCCTTATTTCTCCATTCTTTTTCCAGGTTGGGACTAAGTTGGCCACCCACTACGAGTACCTTAAAGGCACTATGATTTTAGCCTATAGAAGTTTCCTCACTTCTTTTTCAATGGAGGGGAGTAAGAGTGGATTAATCTATCTGAGATTTTCCTTGCATCATTTTATTCCACTCTTTAAAGGAATCTTATATTTTATGATGTTAGTATCAAATGGTTTTAAGTCCTCATAAGACCAAGAAAAAACATCCTTATACATTTTGAAGAGATTTAAATACCTTTGTTTATATTGCGAGGGGATTCCTTTTAGTAGTTTGACCATCTGGGGTTCATCCTTTGAGCCAATATTGTAATATTCTACTTGTTTGTCCATCTATGGATCCATTGGTTTGGAGGGTACATCATCCTTGTTAAATAATATTTCCAGTGGGACTAGCCCATGAGGAATGGTATTCCCTTTTAGTTGCAGAATTTTATGTCCAACCACTATGTCTTCCCTTGAAGTGGGTTATTGATCTGCCTCTTTTTCCTTTCTTTGGTCAACAGTTGAGTTAGTGAACTCCCGAACTACTTCTATAAATCATTTGATCTACTCATTGTCCTCTAATATCTATTAGTTCTTGACATTATCAAGTATAGAGGGTCTCTATATAGCCTCCACCTCGTACTCAAGAAGCATATTTTGTGGATTTGATATTGCTTGCTACTACAACAAGGGAGTCAACCATTTTATTTCCTTCACTGGGAAAAAAGTGGATATTAAAAGCCATGAAGAAGTTATCAATTAAATCCCATACTTCATTCCGGTAAGACCTCAATATGGGGTGTTTAGCCTGGCACTGATTTTTGATCTACTTTACAATCAGCTTGGATTCTCCATGCATAGTTAATCATTCAATATTCCTATTCCTTGTTTTTTTTAGCCTTGGGAGTAATTCTTCATACTCTCTTACGTTGTTGGTTGCCTCAAACTCCATCTTGAATGAGAGGGGTATCAAGCTACCCTCAGGAGATACCAACAATACTCCTACTCCATTTTCCTCTTTGGAATTTTCTCTGTCAAAGTACAATTTCCATAATTTGTTTTCATCTGTGTGTTAGTGTTCTAACTGCATCGTTAGGTGTAATGGTGTTTCTTCTAAGATGATCTCATCTTATTCTAGGAACAGGCAGGAGAGGTTACTTTCTTTTCCATACACTGGAGAATTCTTAGAACCTTCGGCTAGAGTCACCATTTTTATGAATCTGGGCTCTCTATACAACCTCCTTTCCTTGCCTCCAAAAGTTGGAATAGAGGCATAGGTTAGATCTAATTTGATAGAGCCCCCCACCTTGGAACCCCAAGGCCTTGATAGGAGCATGTTGAATTGAGGGGGAATATTTGCCACTACTATGTTCATCACTACACTCTTCACATGGATCTGAACTAGGTTTACCACAAGATCTTTTATCATTCCCAAGCATTTGACCCTCTTAGAGTCAAAGAGGTATAGGTCCTTGTGGCCCCTGGTTATCTGCAAGCCAAGTTGTTCCATCACGGCTAAAGGTATGAGTTTATGCGAGGCTTCGAAGTCCAACATGTAGTTATGAAATAAGAGGTCATGAATTACCGAGGTCACATAGAAGGGTGCAGTGGAAGGTTCAAGTTCTTAAACATGAGGCCCAAAAACAACCATTGGTATTTCTTCTTGAAGGTTTAAATAGTCATGGGTCGGTACTAAGGTGGATGGAATCATGAAATGAGAGACTTGGGCTTTATAAGTGGGCTTCTTTAGAAGTTTGATTAGGGCAACAATAATATTTACCTTTTTGAGTTCCTTCTAAAGACTGAATGTAGGTTGGCCTTTTTCTACACCTCCTAGCTCTGCTTCTCTTTCCTTATCACTAGTAGTTTTTATCCGAACAGGTGCCTTCTCTTCTATGTGTTCCTCAGAACTATTGTATTCCTTATTTGAGGAGACTTTTACCCTGGATGAGTTAGGATTCAACTTACTTTTCCCTTTATCTTGCATTGGGGTAATATCTTGGGGAGTAGTTCCCTCTTGTTGTTCAGGTTCCCTCGACCTCTTTCTTGGAGATATTTGATCATACCTTCGGTGTAGTTGTGCTTGCATGAAATTTGCGAACTGTTTACAATAATCACCTATGCCCTCTTCGTTTGTTTCTACTTCTCTATCAAGACTTGTCTCTTGGTGAGACATTTTTTCATGTTCTTCTTCAGAGAAAGAGGAAAACAAGTTTCCCTGCATCTCATGCGTATCTAATGGTTGTTCATCAGGATAATATTCTAAATATAGAGGAGGAGGGATCTGATCGAGTTGTTCTTTTCTTTCCCTTTGAATTACCTGCAATGGTGGCCTTTTGTAATGTGGGTTATAACCTTGGTTGTTACCTTGAGTATTCAGTTTTGGGAGGCTCTTGTTCTCTAGCTCAAGTTTCACCACCTTATGCAATAAACTCTTGATGAGTTTATCCATTTCTTCCCACTTCAGATCTATTGATTCTTTAGCCTAACCAGAGGAGGATGTTTCATCTTTCCTCCTTTTATTCTCAGTAGGTTCATCCTTACCTCTTGACTTCCCTACAGAAGTGAAATTTGCTTCTACCTCAAGAGCATCAACTTGGAGTTGATCCAAAGTGTGAGACTTCCTTTCTCGTAGGGTAAAACCAAAGTCGGATTCAAAGGCTTCAACAAATACTATGCGAGATGTAGCTTGAGGAGGCTTTATCTCACCAGGCAGGTTATTATACTATTTATTGAACCTTCTTATGAATTTTGAAATATCCTCTTATGTCTTCTTCCTTATAGCATTGAACTCTATGAGGACATACTCATGATTTCTCTTTTCACCCCACTTTTGTGTCAAATAGTTTTCGAGTTCCTCCCAGTAGTGATGGAGGCATTAGGTAGGGATTTAAACCATTTTTTGGCTTCTCCAACAAGGGATTGTACAAATATTCTTAGGACCACATCCATTTGTTCTACATTTAGATTCTCAGCAAAAGCACAAAAGGTCTCAATGTGTCTATGTGCATTTTTTTCATCCTCCCCATTGAACTTAGGAAAAATATTTAGGTGGTCTTGAGGAATAGCACCTCGAGGTTGAGGTAAATCAAGAGGGGCATATTTATTTAGTAAGAAAACTGGAACAACCATCTAAATTAATGGAGGGGAATTAAGATTTGTCGGAGGAACTTGGGCCAAAACCACAGTGGTTGGAGTGGCTAGATTGAGAGTAGGGTATGTGAGGATCTTAGGAGTAAAATCTGAGAAGTGAATGGCAGCGTGTTGGGAGCTGGATGAGGAAGCATAAAGAATGATGAGACAATAGCATAGGTAGTATGAGTTTTCTCTTTCCAGACTCTCCTGAAAAGTAATTTCTCCGAGTTAGATACAGATGGGGTTTTCTGCTGAGAGGTATCTAAGTGAGGGTGAGGATTTCTAAAAGCCAACATTATAAATGATATTAGGATTTGTGGAGTCTCTAAGGTGATGAGGATGCAATCAAAATGTCTTTACTTAGCTACAAAAAGAGTGCTTAGATTTTCATATTCCAAGGGAAAAATCCTTCAATACATTCCCCGACAACGATGCCAAAAGATGTTGTCGCTTCTAGAGACAGCCTTAGATCGTTTATAATACCATTGCCTAGAACATCTAGATTTTGTGTGTCTCATTTGATTCTCAAGAAGCTGGAGACATCACATATATTTTTGTACACATATATATTCATATATATAATAAATAACATGGGTTGGTTCATTCATCTAAAGGCATAAGCCATGTATTTCTAGTACTTCTTCACATATATAGGGTTATATGTATAAACTAGTGGAGGCCTAGTAGTTCGAGGACCTACAATTTAATAATCTTTCGCAGAACAATGAGAGAGGATAAGGAGATAGAATAACTCATCACATAGAGATTGAAATGTCAAGAATTCTACACTCATCACATAGAGCTTGAGACATCAAGAATTCTACACTTATCCGAGTTAAAGGTAGACATAATGGATGAAAGAGGATGGGATGTGATGATTCATGGAGCACAATTTTAAAAATATAATCTCAAAGATCCATACAGGCATGCACATTAACGAGTGAATACAAATGAATCTGTAAGAATATATGAAACATTTCTAATAGCTACGATTACATGAAATCGGAGAGGAAACATGAACATAATGGAATTCAATAGAGAGGTAACATATTGTGGTACTAGAAGGAGGAATCACCACCATTTCCTTAATATTCTGAAAGATGCATATCATAAAGTCATACAGTCTCGAAAATAACATGTAGTTATTTCTTTAGGATTTTGAACCATTGTGAAGTGTTCCTTCCCACTCTTTCTCTGGGGAGGGGAGCATTGAACAGTAATTACAACAAAATATCTCAGTGAAGCCTCAACTGTCAGATCGACTAGCTATCTTAGCCTCTAATGTCTCTGTGGGCCAAAAATGACTACAAAAGATTAATTACTTCATTAAATGGAGATACATTATAGGATAACAAAACAAGTCAACAATGAGATGAAAACGCCAACAAAATATCTCCATGCCCATCCATGTGATCAACTTTGCTTTAGGTTGTTTCTTGCCCATGATCTGGCCTCCTGTGTCACTCAGTCGATTCCCATCATTTCTGCCATTACTACTCAAATCAATCGTTCTTCAAAGTTGGGGGTGATCAACTATTAGTTTCATGCCATAGTATAGAAGCAGAGGTCACCTTAGGCGGTACTTCATATTCCCTCTACATGGAGCACCATGTTTTATCATCAAGCCCTCCCAAGCTTCCATGTCTTCATTTACTTTGTTAGTGTCGACCCCGATTTCATGTCACAAAGGGCATTACAAGGTCAGCCCATGCCAATTTTTGAATTCTCCATATCCTATCTTAAATCCCTCAGCTACCGACCCACCACCCCTTTAAAGATCTGCATTACCTCATCGCGGAGTTATCACATCAGTGTTTCCCATTAAAAGTCCTTATGGGACGAGGCATTTTGATCCACTTTAGTCCCTTTTGCTTCATGTGACTAGGGGCTATGACCAGGTTCTTAGTCCTCAAGCACTAGGGCCTTTTGACTCCCCTTTGGGGGGTCTTTTTACTTTGTTACATGGAATCCCACATATCGATGGTTTCTAATGCTCTCCTTTGGTGCCTCCTCCCCAACATTAAGATCTCTGATGCGCAATGTGGTCTAGCCCACTTGAAAAAGGATAAGGGAGAGTTTACAACCACTATAGCTTGCGACCGTTAAACACTGATTGGGCCCACATGGGATATCACAATCCACAATTTCATAACATTGCCTTTGATTTCTCCCTTCAATACTCGCAATCGCTGATATGTGGGGTCACTTGTCCTGCTTCGCTCTTGGTTCTTCACTCTTCCCGTGACCATTGAATAATCCCCTTATTGGAGCTCCCCCCAATCAGAGGTTTGTAATTAGCGAATTCCTTGTGATGCACAATGCGCTGCTACCCCTGATCGACGATTACCAATTGATGATGTCATCACTGCCATGTGTCGCTCCCTGAGGGGGTACATGTGTCACTCAGACATGCCCTTATAAGACCCCTAAAAATGTCAAATCAGCATGCCACATGTCCTTCATACTGCCACATCATGATGACATTAGCCACCACATGGACTGATTGGGACCAATAGTATTCCACCACATGGCCCCCTAAAGGAGAGAGAAAAGGTCTTCATGCCCTTGTTTTTTCGTTGATTTCCTCTGTAAATCATTTTTGGCCCTCTCCGATGATTTACACTTATCGACATATTCCTCCCACGATTTCTTAAGAGTGACCGATTGAAATCACTGATTGCTGATTTGTGATCTATTTGGGGTGTCCCGATCGCCAATATGTGAACAAGGCTATGAGGTGCGATCATCGATATGTGGGCCCTCTGATATGTGGGATCGTCAATTTTTTATTGCCAATGCACCTCGGACCTCTGATCACCGATAAAATATGTGTCATGCACCTTCGATCGTTGATCACAAGTTTTCTCCAACCTCCCCTACTTTAGTTTTAAAAAAATACGGTTTGTAAGATTTAGGATTAAACTTAAACATTTTCCTTTTCTTTTTGGTTTTCAAGGGTAACTTTCAACCTGCTCTAACTTTTGATTTTGGAGTCCATTTTGGGAATTCCATATACTGTTGAAAGATAATTATGAGAACTATCCATTGGATGGTGTCCAATTTAGCTTTGAGTGCTTATATTACCTAGAGGCCAGCTCCAAACATCTATGTTCTTTTTCCCTCTTTGTACAATTGGAACTCTCTTTTTAGAAGGTGACAACAAAAGAGTTACAAGCTCCCCAGTAGAGTCACCATTTTATTGTGCAGGCAATCCTTTCTATGCATAGAAACGATCCCTCTAATCTTGTGGGAGGATGTAGCAACAAATTAATAAAAATATGTGAAAACTTTCCTAGTTTATACCAGAAAACACAAAGGAGGATAGATGACCTACCTCACTCCAATGCTAACATCCGTTCATGTCATCCTTCATTCTTCTAGCTTCCAAGCTCAATCCTCTCTACATCATTGTGGATTAATACCTACAAGGAATATCAAATAGAGATGACAAAGACATACATAGCATAATTCATTCTAACATAAACTATGTGATGGGTCATGGAGTATCACACTAAATGAGTAATGATTTACACACTTATGGAAAGTAAACAAATTATGTATTATTAATAGAAAGTAAGGGAAGCATACTACCACTTAATCCTTGATGTTGGAAATCTAATTTAGGTGATTTTCCAAGTCCTAGCGTTAACCTTCAAGCACTCCTTTCTACTTAGAAAAATGGGCAGCATTTTGGCAAGTTTCAACATAATAAGGCAACCAAGCAATAACCAACCAGTAGCATACCAAAATTAGATGGAAGGGGTTTGATTTATAGGGAATGGGGGGAGTTGAGGATCCATAAAAGGAGGGAGAGTTTCCACATTTCAAGGGGAAGATCCATGAAAGTAGGATCAAGCACAAAGAATGGGAGGTCTCACTCTAATCTTATTCAAATGCAACTAGCTCGCCATTCTCGAAGCTTTTCCTCCATTTTAGTAAAAACTACATGAAGAGAGCCAACACAAACTTTCGTATCAAAAGGCTTGCTGGTAGCACTAGTCACTAGTTAGACAAAAGGTTACCATCATGGGTTTGTCTGCTAAAAGTAGCGTTAGGCTTGAAAACAAGGTTTTGGACAAGTTCTTCAGAATTCCTTCAAGGTAAGTCTTCTTCTTCCTTCAGGGATGTTTCTAAACATGTTTCATGGTGAATACATTTATGTCTCTTAGGGTAGACATATCGATGATATTAAAGTGTGATTAAAGTGTAGAGTAAATGGATGAGATGGACTTGGAATTTCAAGATTTATTTCCACTACTTCCCATAAATGTTGGCTTTGGTATCTTTAATTTTTATTTATCGAGAGAAACCTGTATAATAAATTCCACACACGAAATAGTAGCAATTGGTGATTATGAAGGGAATCAAGAAATGTGCAATTAAACAACATTGAGAACATTATTGATTAATAGAGTATTTTTAAGTATAAAGCATAAATGGATATCAAAGGAAGCAAAGAAGTTATTTTCACTAATATGATTAACTTAATTACTCGTATCAATGAAAAATTTCATTGGTCAACTTTGTATGAGAAGTATGTGAATCTACCAATGGAAGAGAAAAATAGCAATAAGATTTAGACAAGAAGAGTGGAAATTGTTGCATGTGTTCCAAAAGTCTTTGGTTTAAGAGAAATTGTTTATTTGTTCACAAACAATTTTGATTCATGAACAAGAAAAAATATGCTAGCGATGGAGAATATTTCTCTAAATACCAAGGCATTTAGATTGATATTCAAGGTAATAGAACTGAATAATTGTGCCTTAAAATTGTTGGAAGCATATAGTTTCCTAAAGTCACAAGCAGAAGGGGCTAACATTGTTAAAGACTTCATTCCCCAACTTCTCAAGTTCCTTTTGATATTTTCCTCCTAGATATTTCTTTGTTTACGTGGTTATGTAGGAGATTTTTTTGGCTCTGTGACTGTGTTATGGGATGAGAAAATACGATGAATGTCCCAAAATGAGTTCTCTATCTACTTTTTCACTCATACAAAAAATATTGTATATTATTCTAGGCTGATGTCATTTCAAATGAATTATATTTTCAATTAGTCAATTTTTCTAAGAGAAATAAATTTTATGATGGCGTATTTGAAAACCCTTTTCTCTAGCCATGTCTTTGACATCTTACCCTATAATCCTAAATTCAATCTCAACCAAGAATCAATGCAGTTTGTTATCCCATACTATGGAGGCAGAAAGCTTCTTTAATTTTTTTTCTAATCCAAGATTTATTTGTAAAGCAAATCAATTACCTAATAACTAAACAAGAGCCCCATCGAATATTTGCGTAAGCCCAATTTTTCCTATGGGTAAAACGGGTGCATGAAGAAAGAGAAAGTAATATGCTAATTCAAATTTATGGATTTGAAGGTAAGCCATTGTTGTTTCCAAATTTTGTTATAGATAAACATTTTGTTGTTGAAGTCTTAAAGAAATACCGTGACTGTCTAATTATATTTGAATGCAAAAATAAAACACAATTTATCTCCTTTCCATTTACTATTGGAGAAGACACTATGAATAATGTGGCTCATGTTATAGAGCTTTTAGAGCCTTTAGATTATTTTAACTTAAGTGAAGTTGTAGCCCTTGAAGCATTTAATCTAGAAGGCTTATTTAGTACACACCTGGAAACTATTAGGTACATGAAATTTTTTCCAAGAGTTAGAGAGAAAGGCGAGGAGAGTCGTCACGCACTAACAAAAAATCAAGAGCTGCTAATAGATACTAAATAAATTATTGAAGAAAATAACATTGGAACGGGAAAAAAATACAAGCAAAGAGGGACAAATCCTATGCAATGATATAAATCCTACACACCTAGTACTATTTTGAGTTTATCTTCCAGTCAAAGGAATAGAAAATATACTACAATTAGAAAACTAGTTCACGGTGGGATATCAGATGGTGGATATGATGAAGAACCTCCTTAAAGATTCACTCAATAAGGAGCACACATGGTTGAATCATCCAAATCCAAAGCACCCCCAAAACAAGAAGCATTCAAGAAGCTATGGACATGGAAGTTGAAAATGATACACCACCTTATTAGATTAGTGCTTGTTCAACAAAAAATAAAAATATAATGGCATAAATTACTGAAGAAGTCACTACTTTTGATGACCATCTTGTCACATTGCAAAATGAAAATTATGATACATGTAATAAAAAATTGAGGATAGAAAAAGTAAAAGTTTGTAATAAAAAATTTATTGATCGATCACAAAGATGTTCATGTGTTTAGGGTTGGAGCCACAAGGGTCATGAAATTGCATCAATATACTAGTGACGTACTTGTACATTCTATTAGCAAATAAGAAGCATAAAATTTAAGACTGAAAGCAAGAATAAAAGAGCTTAATAATATGTTATGTATTTAAGTCCTTTGGTAATGAATCCACTAGCAATACGTGCACCACCATTGGAAATTCCTATCCCCAGCACACCCCATAGATTTGATGAACCCGTTAACCTCCTTAATGCAGTGAAATCGTATATTATTAGTAATGAACATGCACGTTAACCTACTTGAAATTAATGAACATGCACGATAGAAAGCCTTCAATATGCAAAATTTAGTAGAAAGAACTTTCATTTTTCAAGTGGGTTTCAAGTGATCTTGACGGAGATAAGGATTTCAAGACAATGATTTACTTACTTTTAGTCAAAAGCTTGATTTTCTCTTTGATCTAGAGAAAGAACAACAAGGACTCCTAGATGTTAATCAAATGAAGTAGGTCAAAGCTAGAATGTTTGAGAGAATCAGAACACTAGAGAAAATTATTTTTGAATGTGCATACATAGGGAGTATAAGAATTTATTCCTATGTCAAGGTGGTAGTGATTGTTTGAGATTTAAACGGTCTACGCTTCACATGTGACTCTAGATTAATTTTGAAATAAATGATAATGGTTGAATTAGAGAACTTAAAATAGTCAAAGGAAACAAATTTTGATAGTATAACTAATTTTACTATAGAGGAAATTAGAAAATGGCTAATCACTTTTGTTAGTGTTAACAACCATAACTATGTCTTGGATGTGCAACTACAAGAAGAGGCTAGGGAAATTGAGGAGGAGATATTCAATGAATGTGTCAAATAGGATATTATTTCCCATATAGTGAAATATTTCATTTGGGCTAAACTAAAGAAATTCCTTGAAGAAATCGTGAATCCAAAATACAACTAATAGCCAAACAATCATCGTTTTCTCTTTTGCATGTTGTGATTATTCCTAAATCTTGGAACATTCGTTTTACCTATATACAAGTGTTTAATTATTCAATTTTGATGGATATGTTACCATGAACTAAGTTGATACTTCGATGCATTTTCTTGCTTTTCATTACAGGTACATTTTTGACATTATGGTTTATAGGAGCCCAATCCTAGTCCCCATTGGGATGAATGCATTTACTTTTGCAATTAAGTATTAGTATTTTGACAAGTTATTTACGCAAAAAAAATATCTTCTCTACACCAAAAATAATTCAAATGGTTTAATATTTAAATGAAACTTCAGTTACATAATTCCTTCCATTCATACATGCCTTTGTTTCTCCAGATACCTTTGTTTCAAAGTTTGTTGTGTAAGAAAATCACAAATATAGAAGAAAATATAGATTAGCGACTTGAAAATAAGCCTCTTTGAGGGGGTGACCTCCTTTTACATCACATAAATGAAAAATTATTGGATGATTCAAATGACAATCCCTTCTTGGTATATATAGGAGTCTAAGGGGTTAAAATATAATTAGGGCCTACATAACACATAATGTAAGGGCACAACAATGAAAATAGTAGGCTTCTAAGGGGCACAAAAATAACAATAGTGGGATTCTATGGGGCACAAAACTAACAATATGGGGCTACAATAGTATTATAGTACCTAACATTCCCCTCTCCTTCAAAAAAAAATTCTCCTCAATGCATGAGAAGCTTTTGATGCTTTTGAATAAAATAATCATCCTCCGATGTGGAGTCTTCAACAAGTAAGTTCTTCAACTTAATGAGATACTCTAAAATTTATATGTTTCATAGCTATCAGATTATTTTTTATGTGATTGCTTCATTCTCAAACATGAATTTTCGTTCCTCGTCAAGTTCTCGCAATATAGTTTGAACTAGAAGCTTGTCACCTATAACCTTCTTTAAGCATGAATAATGGAAAACTAGTTGTACTCGTGAATATATAGCCAACTCCAATTTTTATGCCATAGTACCAATATTTTGCCACACCTTGTAAGGGCCATATTAGTTGGGTGGTAATTTATTATCCTTCCTAGCTTTCTTGTGTGACATTTTTTATATGGTTATAGTTGTAAAAATACACAATCATCCACGTCAAAAATTCTTTCACTGTGATGTTAATATGCATGTTACATTTTATTCTACACTAGAGTCAAGTTATCAGTTAAGAGTTGGAGGAATTTTTGTTTATGCTTGATGTGATATTCCACTACTTGAACCTTATAATTGTTTCTTAAAGACGATGTGATGGGTGGTGTATGATATCCATAAAGTGCCATAAATGGGGCCATTTTTGCTGTGGTATCGAAGGAAGTGTTATACCACCATTCCTCCAAGGGTAACCACATGATCCATTGTATTTGTTTATCAGATATAAGGAAATGAAGATATCGTTCCAAACATTTGTTTATTATGTCAATTTTCCCATCAGATTGAGAATGATAAGATGAGATATGAGCTAATTGAGTACCAAGGAAAGAAAATAATTTTGTCCAAAAAAATCTAGTAAAAATGGGATCTCTATCACTTACAATAATATTTGGGTTTCCATGTATCTTTTGAATTTTTTCCATAAATCCAACAGTGATTGTACTGGCTTCGAAAGGATGAGATAGTGCACAAAAGTGTGCATGCTTGGTAATTATATCAACTACGAACATGATGGCACTCTTTCCTTCATACTTAGGTAAACATGTGATACAATCCATTGATACCTCTTCCCAGTGATACAATCCATTGATACCTCTTCCTCAAATTTATTTTATTGTAAAAACAAACATTCTGCCACAAACTTTTGAATATCATATTTAAGTCCATCCCAAAAAATTTCCTTCTTGACCCTATGGTAAGTCTTTAGAAATCTTGAGTGCCCTCCTATAGGAGAGGTGTGAAATTCCAAAAGAGCCTTTTGTTTAAGTTGGGATTTCCTACATATATCTAAGTGATGTTTGTACCACAATGAATTATGTTTTCAAGTAAATGATTCAGATGCTCTGGGATCTTTCTGTAACTTTTGAATGAGTGTCCATACCTCTTCAAAATTATTTCATTCATCCCTTACATAATTTATATAATCATTTTGGATAATATAAATGGCACAAAGAAATGCTTCCACAACCCCGTCCCTTCTTGTGAGTGAATTTGCTACAACATTTTGCTTCCCTTTTTTTTGGATGATTTCAAAGTCATAACCCAACATATTTGTGACCCATTTTTACTACTATTTTTAGGGTAATCGTTGTTCCAATATGTATTTAAGACTATCATGATCTACTTTTACCTTGAATTGTCTTCCTATTAGGTAAGCACAACATTTCTTCAGTGTATGTAGTATTGCCAACATTTCCTTCTCATAAATAGGTTTTTGTAAATACTTTCCCTTGACTAGGTGACTTTCAAAATAAATGCTCTCCCTTCACATATTATAACAAAACCAATTCCATTTATTGAGGCATCACATTCCACTATAAAGGTTTTTTTAAGTATGGTGTAGCTAATACCGGAATGATCCACGTGGATATTGGTGGCCACTTGCCAAGTCCACTTAGACCCCCACCATTGTTTCTTTCAACTTTTTAGTTTCCTTAACTGTAGCACAATTTACTATTTTTAGTAGTTTGTCGGGTCCTGAACTTCCGGAGCTGTTTTGAGGACCTAAACGATGTTTTTTGGGAAAATTGGGAGCAACATGGGACCATGAACTAATGTTTCTCTTCCCAAAGTTGTAGTTCTCAGATAGATCTTTCTAACAAGATATTGTGCACATCAAACAAAGATCGTATGCCAAAGATACGACCTCGGGAAGTTGATGTACCAATTTACCCAAAAGGGGCCCACAATTTGGTGGTTCATCTTCTAGGGTTATGTTTTTGGATGTTTAGGGTTTTCCATTATTGCTCAACAATAAATA
>APFE031010139.1:0-22378 GCA_000404065.3 Pinus taeda | reverse complement strand
AGGCCTCTGAGCCTCATTGTAACATAGTTCAGAGGCATGTAGCTGCCACATATCTTCTTAGAGATAAGCTACCATCGCCCTAGCTGGTTTATTTCCATTGCTATTTGTAATCATATTTCAATATTTTACATTAATGAAATGAAGTATTATTTCTGTTACATCTCTGTGTTTATGGTTATCTCTATAATTTGTTGCGTTCCTGTTTAAATATGGATCAGTGGTATCAGAGGGGTCTGTTTTTTTCTCTATTTTTCTTTGCATGTCCCCAACGAGGTCGGGATATCAGGAGTTAGGGCTTGAATTGGTCAAACCTTTGCAAGACCAGCCTTGAAAATCCTGACAGCCTCCCATGGTGGATGAAAAGAAATACGAGGGGGCAGGAGATCCTATCAAAATCTTGCTCGAAGAAGCCCTCGAGTGACAAAGGAATGCAATGATGGACAACTTTGCCCTGATCCTTCCATGACTACCGAGAGGCGACGCATCGGCTTCCAACAGCTACTTTGGAAACGCCACACCAAATAAGGTTAAAGTTAATTTTGAAATCCCCATATTCGAGGGTCAGATAGATGTAGATGCCGTCAATAAATCATTAAATTTGCTAGAGGGTTATTTTTTTGTTCATGATTTTTCTAGCCAGGAAAAGATTATTTTCACTCTTCTCAAAGCAGCCCCCCATGTCAAGGTCTGGTGGGAAACCTACTGCGAGCAGAAGGATGAAAGTACAGGCTCACTATTTTTAGTCGCACCCGCTTGGGATTCATTCCAGGATGCCCTCAAGGAGCAGTACTACCCTGTCATCAGCTATGAGGATCAATACATAAAGTGGACCATGTTGCGGCAAGGAAGGGACCAAGACGCCGAAGTTTACCAATATTTTCCGTACCCTTCACACAAAGTTGGGTATCAAGGATTTAAAGCAGAATTTGGTACTCAAATACGCGGTTGCCTAAACAAGTACATCCAAGAAGAAATAGAATCCCTGAACATCCCCTCACTCGGCATGACAGACATATATGCTGTCAAGGTCGAGCAAAAGTCTAAACAGAAGAAGCAAGACTTTGGATCTGCAAATCCAAAGCAAGGGAAAAGTTCCCCCAAACCATAGAACAAAGGACAAAGCCAAGGCGGGGCGGCCCAATACAACCCGCCAAAGCTGCAAGAAAATAATAGCACCGTGAAGCCAAAAAGGAACACGAGAAAGTGGTGTGAGATCCATAAGAGCTCCACTCAAAACACAAGTGATTTTCGGGCCAAGCAGTCACTGGTGGCCAAGCTAAAGGTTTCAGAATCAGATGCATGTTCCGACTCTAAGTCACAACCCGACAAGGAGAATGACAAGGGGAAGTAGATTATCGATGAAGAGCTCAACGCCACCGTTTCCACTACAAAGATCCAGAAGTAGGAACCCGAAGATCGAGAGGAGGAGGAGTGTCTCTTCCACTCCCAGATGTGGGTAAAGGGCACCCCACTATGGTTCATTGTCGACATCGGGAGCTGAAAGAAGCTCATTTCGGTAGAGGTCATGAAGCACCTAGGCTTACCAAGTAAAGCACATCCACAACCATACACCATCGGGTGGCTTCACCAAGGACAGGATCTTCGCGTGAGCCAGCAGTGTTGTCTTCCATACAACATCAAGCCCTTCACGGATGAGGTATTGTGTGACGTTGCTCCCCTTGAAGTTTATGATGTATTATTAGGACAACCATACTTATGGAAGTGACATGTTGTGTATGAATCAAGGCCCCGTGCTATTATTGTTACTTTGGGAAATATGTTGTACAGGATATTGGAGATAGCACCACGTACCACCATCTCTTTGGTTACTGCAAAACAATGCAGTAAGCTAGTTTCCAAAACTGGGAAATTTGTTTTCTTGATGATACACCCTCAAGGAAAGAAGAAGACGGTGGCCATGACCTCAAACAGGGCCCCTCTGCAAGAAAACTATAGATGGACATGGTCGTGGTGGAGTATGAGTACATATTCACCTCCCCCGCAGGTGTTCCTCTGGACTGTTAGGTCAAGCACTCCATCAATCTGACCTCAGGTGCACCGCTGCCCAATGGACCAATCTATCAGCACTCCATTCTGGAGAATGAGGAAATCAAGAGGCAGATTCAAGAGTTGTTGTAGAAAGGTCACATCCATCTGAGTTCATCACCCTATGGGATCCCAATCATGTTGGTACAGAAGAAGGATGGGACTTAGAGACTCTATATTGACTATCGGGTGTTGAACAAGATCATTGTCTGTAATAGGTACCCGATCCCACAGATTGATGACCTCCTGGACCAACTAAAGGGGGGAAAATATTTCAACTAGATCGATCTGAAGTCAGGATATAACCAGGTACTAATTGAACCCTCTGATGTGTGGAAGACTGCCTTCAAAGCCAAGGAGGGCCTTTTCGAATGATTGGTTATGCCTTTCGGATTGACGAATTCTCATGCAACCTTCATGAGGCTAATGGATGACATCTTGTGGCCATTAACCAACTCATTTGTAGTGGTATACTTGGATGACATCCCAATCCTCAGCCAGAGTTGGGAAGAGCACCTCCACCACATCTAACAAGTTCTCCAAACACTGTGACAACATAAGTTATGTGCCAATTTGGAGAAATGCACTTTTGGCATGACGCTGGTTCCATATCTACGATACATTATTGATGAACAGGGGGTGCATGTGGATCTAACCAAGTTCCAAGTCATTCAAGATTGGCCATCTCCAACCACTCTGACAAAGCTCTATAGTTTTCTAGGTCTTGCCAACTTCTACGCAGGTTCGTGTTGGGATTTTTTCATATCACTTGGCCCTTGAGTCAAGTCACCAAGGGAGGAGCAAAAGAAAAATTCTTTAGGTCTGAATCTCAACAGAAGGCATTCACAGAGTTGAAAGATCACCCCTGCATGGCACCAATGCTCAAATTACCATACTTGCAACAACCATTTGAGGTCATAACAGATGCCTCTGACTATGCTATTGGGGAAGTCCTTACTCAGCACGGGCATCCAATGGCATATCACAGTGAGACACTTTCAGACATAGTCCGAAAGTATGCCAGTTATGACAAAGAGATGTATTCCATTGTGCAGGCCTGCCGACAATGGAAGCATTACATTTTGGGGAAGGAAATGGTCATCAACACAGACCATCGACCCCCATAGTTCATACAGACCCAAGGGAATGATCGCCATCAAAAGTGGTCCACATACCTACAACATTTCCATTTAAATATCAAGTATAAGAAGGGAAGCACCAATAATGTTGTAGATTGCCTCAATCGACCAACGATCATGGTGTTAACCACTTCACTCAACTATTGTGGGCACGAGACTTCTGATTGGCCACTTCTTTACAAATGCGACCCAGAATTTGGCCACACATACCAGACACTCTTAGAGGGTTAGCATGTTCCAAATTTTCACCTACATGATGCCCTATTATGCCACCTGGGTCACCTTTGTGTTCCTTCAATCGAGCATGCCAAGATGATTTGGGAAGCACACTACAGTCAAGTTGTTGGGCATTTCAGGGTCCAGAAAATAGTGGCAGTACTGCAAAAGTATTTCTATTGGCCGAACCTTCGACATAACGTCTAGAAGTACATCAAATCATGCATTGCTTGCTCCATTGCCAAACCGGCCATCAAGAAGCAAGGTCTCTATACCCCGCTACCTACCCCTAATCAACCTTACAAATCCATCTCCATAGATTATATGTTAGGCGTTCCTTCCACTAAGCATGGAAACGACTGTGTTTTTGTGGTCGTTGACAGGTTCTCGAAGATGGCCATTATGGCGGCCTCCAAGAAGAATATCACAGTAGAAGCCACTGATAAACTCTTCTTTGAACAAGTGTCAGTACACTTTGGGATCCCATAATCTATCATCTTAGATCGAGACAGCAAGTTCCTCAGTACATTTTGGTCCAGTCTCTAGTCGATGTTGGACACCAAACTCATTAAGTCCACAGCCTTCCATCCTCAAACTGATGGCCAGACAGAGGTTGTCAACAGGATGATCTTACACATTCTATGCATGTACAACTCAAAGCATCCATGCACAAGGGACGAGAGCCTCCCCTATTTTTAGCACAACTACAACTAGGCTCTCTATAGCTCGACTAGCCACAGCCCTTTTCAGGTGGGCTTGGGATTAAAGCCACTATGTCTCATTGATGTGGCCATGCCATTTGCAGCTACTCATGCATATTCAACTCATGTCCAGTCCGAAATAGATAAGGCAAACAACTTCATTGAGCACATCAAACATATTTTCCAGCAAGTCCATGACATTTTGGAGAAATCAAGTGCCAGGTACAAGCAGCAACATGATCAACATTGGGTGCCACACAAGTTTTAGGTGGGCAACAAAGTCTGGTTGCATTTACAAAAGGAATGCCTTACCGGAGCATATCAGAAACTTAGACCACTCTGATATGGTCCTTACAACATAACCAAGGTTATGGGAGTTAATGCATTTGAGCTCAGCATTCCCCCATTCCTTGGTCTGCACCCAGTGTCCAATGTGGACAACCTTCAGCTATACTTTCCACCATTATGAGACATATCTGACATTGCAGAATAGCACATACCCACAGAGTTAGATCCAGATTGCATGGAACAAGCAGAAACTGATCGGATCATGGACACACAGATCAAGCACAATTGCCAATAGAATATCCAACTCTATTGAGTTGTCAAAGCAGGCCAACTCCTTCACCAAGGCAAGTGGCTCACTAGGGACCAAGTTCAGCAAAAGTTTCTTCATCTCATTGAGGAACTCAATGCAATGGGGACCATTGCTTCCTAAGGGGGGAGGAATGATCCAGGCGGATATTGGTGACCAACTGCCAAGTCCACTTGGACCACGACCATTGTTTCTTTCAGCTTTTCAGTTTCCTTAATTGTAGCACAATTTACTATTTTTAGTAGTTTTTCGGGTCCTGAGCTTCCAGAGTCGTTTTAAGACCCTAAACGACGTTTTTTGGGAAAATTGGGAGCAACATGGGTCCCTGGTCTATTATTTCTCTTTTGAAAGTTGTAGTTCTCAGATAGATATTTCTAACGAGATCTTGTGTGTGTCAAATGGAGATCATATGCCAAAGTTACGACCCCCAGAAGTCAATGTACCAATTTACCCAAACAGGGCCCATAGTTTGGCGTTTCATCTTCTAGGGTTAGGTTTTTGGATGTTTAGGGTTTTCTAGTGTTTTTCAACAATAAATAGGCCTTCAAGCCTCATTGTAACATAGTTCAAAGGCATGTAGCTGCCACATATCTTCTCATAGATAAGCTACCATTGCCGTAGCTAGTTTATTTCCATTGTTGTTTGTAAGCATATTTCATTATTTTACATTAATGAAATGAAGTATTATTTCCACTACATCTCTATGTTTATGGTTACCTCTATAATTTGTTGCATTCCTATTTAAATTTGGATCAGTGGTATCAGATGGGTCTACTTTTCTCTCTGTTTTTCTTTGCATGTCCCCAACGAGGTCGGGATATAAGGAGTTAGGGCTTGAACTGGTTGAACCTTTGCAAGACCAGCCTCACAAATCTCGATGCCCTCTCATGGTGGATGAAAAGAAGGACGAGGGGGCAGGAGATCCTATCAAAATCTTGCTTGAAGAAGCCCTCGAGTGACAAAGGAACGCGATGATGGACAACTTTTCCCAAATCGTTCAGCGGCTACGCAGGGGCGACACATCGGCTTCTAACAGTTACTCTGCAAATGCCACGCCATTTAAGGTACAAGTTAATTTTGAAATCCCCATATTCGAGGGTCAGATAGATGCAGATGCCGTCGATAAATGGTTAAATCTGCTAGAGGGTTATTTTTTTGTTCATGTCTTTTCCAGTTGGGAAAAGATTATTTTTGCTCTTCTCAAAGTAGCCCCCCATGTCAAGGACTGGTAGCAGAACCTATTGCAAGCATAAGGATGAAAGTAAAGTCTCACTATTTTCACCCACACCCACTTGGGATTCATTCTGGGATGCCCTCAAGGAGCAAGACTACCCTGTTGGAAGCTATGAGGATCAATACATAAAGTGGACCATGCTGCATCAGGGAAGGGACCAATATGTGCCATAGTTTACCAATATTTTCCATACCCATCTCATAAAGTTGGGTATCAAGAATTTGGAGCAGCATTTGGTACTCAAATACCGCGGCTGCCTACACAAGTACATCTAGGAAGAAAAATAATTCTTGAACATCCCCTTGCTCGGTACTGCATACTGATATTCCCTCAAGGTCAAGAAAACGTTTAAACAGAAGAAGAAAGACTTTGGATCTGTGAATCTGAAGCAAGGGAAAGGTGACCCCAAACTGCAGAACAAAGGACAAAGCCAAGGTGGGGTGGCCCAAGAGAACCCTCCAGAGCTGCAAGAAAATAATAGCACCATGAAGCCGAAAAAGGACACGGGAAAGTTGTGTGAGTTCCATAAGAGCTCCACTCACAACACAAGTGAGTGTTGGGCCAAGTAGTCACTAGTGGCCGAGCTAAAGGTTTCAGAATCAGATGCATGTTCTAACTTTGAGTCGGAACTTGACAAGGGGAATGGCAAGGGGAAGCATATTATCAATGCGGAGCCCAACGCCACTGTTGCCACCACGAAGATTCAGAAGGAGGAAACCGAATATCAAGAGGAGGAGGAGCTCTCTTCCACTCCTAGATGTGGGTAAAGGGCTCCCCGCTATAGTTCGTTGTCAACAGCAGAAGCCAAAAGAACCTAATTTCAGCAAAGGTCATCAAGCGGTTGGGCTTACCTACCATAGCACATCCACAACCATACACCATCGGGTGGCTTCACCAAGGATGGGATCTTCACGTGAGTCAGCAGTGTTGTCTTCCATACAACATCAAGCCCTTCACAGATGAGGTGTTGTGTGACATTGCTCCCTTTGAAGTTTGTGATGTATTATTAGGACAACCATACTTGTGGAAGCGACATGTTGTGTATGAATCAAGGCCTTGTGTTGTTATTGTTACTTTGGGAAATAAGTTGTACAGGATACCGGAGGTAGCACCGCCTACCGCCATCACTGTGGTTACCGCAAAACAATGCAGTAAACTCATCTCCAAAACTCGGATTTTTTTTTCCTAATGATACGCCCTCAAGAAAAGAAGAAGACGGTGGCCACAACCTCCAGACAAGGCCCCTCCGCATGATAACTACAAATGGACAAGATCATGGAGGAGTATGAGGACATCTTCACCTCCCGCACAAGGGTTCCTCTGCACTGTCAGGTCAAGCACTCCATCGATCTGACCCCAGGTAAACCGCTACACAATTGACCAATATATTAGCACTCCATTCTGGAGAATGAGGAAATCAAGAGGTGGATTCAACAGCTGCTGCTTAAAGGTCACATCCATCCGAGTTCATCACCCTGTGGGAGACCGACTGTGTTGGTACAAAAGAAGGATGGGACTTGGAGACTTTGTATTGACTATCCGACGCTGAACAAGATCACTATCCATAATAGGTACCCAATCCCACGGATTGATGACCTCTTGGACCAACTGAAGGGGGAAAAATATTTCAGCAAGATTGATTTGAAGTTAGGATATCACCAGGTACCAATCGAACTCTCTGATGTGTGGAAGACTGCCATCAAAGCCAAGTAGGGCCTTCTCGAATGGTTGGTTATGCCTTTCGAATTGACGAATGCTCCTACAACCTTCATGAGGATAATGGATGACATCTCGTGGCCATTCACCAACTCATTTGTAGTGGTATACTTGGATGACATCCTAATCTTCAACCAGAGTTGGGAAGAGCACTTCCACCACATCCGACAAGTTCTCCAAACACTGCAACAACACAAGTTATGTGTCAATTTGGAGAAATGCGCTTTTGGCATGACCCATGTTCAGTATCTGGGATACATTATTGATGAACAGGGGGTGCATGTGGATCCAGGCAAGATCCAAGTCATTCGGTATTGGCCATCTCCAACCATTCTGACAGAGCTCCGTAGTTTTCTAGGTCTCTCCAACTTCTACCGCAGGTTTGTGTTGGGATTTTATCATATCAATTGGCCCTTGATTCAAGTCACCAAGGGAGGAGCGAAAGCAAAATTATTTTGGTCTGAATCTCAATAGAAGGCATTCACAGAGTTGAAATATCGCCTCTGCACAGCATCAGTGCTCGTATTATTAGACTTGCAACAACCATTTGAGGTCAATATAGATGCCTCTGACTATGTTATTGGAGTAGTCCTTACTCAACACGGGCATCTAGTGGCATATCATAGTGAGACACTTTCAGGCAGAGTCTAGAAGTATCCCACTTATGACAAAGAGATGTATTCCATTGTGCAGTCCTGCTAACAATGGAAGCATTACATTTCGGGGAAGGAAATGGTCATCCACATAGACCGCCGACCCCTATAGTTCATACAAACTCAAGGGAAATTGTAGAATGATCAACATCAGAACCTGTAACAGTTCCATTTGAATATCAAGTATAAGAAGGGTAGCACCAATAATGTTGTAGTTTGCCTCAATCGACCACCGATCATGGCGTTAACCACTCTACTCAACCCTTGTGGGCATGAGACTTTTGATTGGCCACTTCTCAAGAAAAGCAGCTCAAAATTCAGCCACACATACCAGACACTCTTGGAGGGTCAACATGTTCCATATTTTCACCTCCAGGATGCCCTATTATGCCACCTAGGTCACCTTTGTGTTTCTTCAAGCGAGCATGCCAAGATGATTTGGGAAGCACACGACAGTCAAGTTGTTGGGCATTTCGGGGTTAAGAAAACGGTGGAAATACTGCAGAATTATTTATATTGGCTGAATCTTCAACACGATATCGGGAAGTACATCAGATCATGCACTGCCTGCGCCATTTCCAAACCGATCATCAAGAAGCAAGGCCTCTATACCATGTTGCATACCCCTAGTCGACCTTGGGAATCTATCTCCATGGATTACATGTTAGGCCTTCATTCCACTGAGCATGGAAACGACTGTGTTTTTGTGGTCATCGACAGGTTCTCTAAGATGGCCATTATGGTGGCCTACAAGAAGAATATCATAGCAGAAGCCACTCCTAAACTCTTCCTTGAATGAGTGTGGTACACTTTGGGATCCCACAGTCTATCATCTTAGATCGGGACAGTAGGTTCCTCAGTACATTTTGGTCCAGTCTCTAGTCGATGCTGGACACCCAACTCACTAAGTCCATAGCCTTCCATCCTCAAACTGATGGCCATACAAAGGTTGTCAACAAGATGATCGTACACATTCTGCACATGTACAACTCAAAGCATCCACGCACATGGGATGAGCACCTCCCCTATGTTTAGCATAGCTACAATCGGGCTCTCCATAGCTCGACTAGCCATAGCCCTTTTCAGGTGGGCTTTGGATTCCAGCCACTGTGTCCCATTGATGTGGCCATGCCATTTGCAGCTACTCACGCTGATTTGGCTCATGTACAATTTGAAACAGATAAGGAAAACATCTTCATTGAGCACATCCAACATATTCACCAACAGGTCCATGACATTTTGGCAAAATCAAATGCTAAGTACAAGCAGCGACATGATCAACATCAGGTGCTACACAAGTTCAAGGTGGGTGACAAAGTCTGGTTGCGTTTGCAAAAGGAATGCCTTACTGAAGCCTATCGAAAACTCAGACCACTCCGATATGGTCCTTACACCATTACCAAGGCTATGGAAGACAATGCATTTGAGCTCAACATTCCTCCATTCATTGGCTTGCACCCAGTGTTCAATGCGGACTTCCTTTGGCCATACTTTCCACCATTATTAGACATATCCAACATTGTAGAATAGCTCACACCCACAAAGTTAAGTCCAGATTGCATGGAACAAATGGCAACTAATCGGATCATGGACACACAAATCAAGCACACTCACCACCAGAATATCCAACTGTATCAAGTTGTTAAAGAAGGCCAACTCCTTCACTAGGGCAAGTGGCTCAAGAGGGACTAAGTTCAGCAGAATTTTCCTCTTCTCATGGAGGAACTCAACACAGTAGGGACCATTGCTTCCTAAGGGGGGAGGAATGATCCAAGTGGATATTGGTGGCCATCTACCAAGTCCACTTGGACCCCCACCATTGTTTCTTTTAGCTTTTTAGTTTCCTTAATTGTAGCAAAGTTTACTATTTTTAGCATTTTTTTGGGTCCTTAACTTCTGGAGCCACTTTAAGGCCCTAAATGACATTTTTGGGGAAAATTGGGAGGAACACGTATGCATGGACCAATATTTCTCTTCCCAAAGTTGTATTTCTCGGATAGATCTTTCTAACGAGATATTTTGCGCGTCAAACGGAGATCGTATGCCAAAGTTACGACCTGGGAAGTTCATGTACCAATTTACCCAAACAGGGCCCACAGTTTGGCGTTTCATCTTCTAGGGTTAGGTTATTGGATGTTTAGGGTTTTCCATTGTTGCTCAACAATAAATAGTCCTTCGGGCTCATTGTAACACAGTTCACAGGCATGTAGCCACCACATTTCTTCTTAGAGATAAGCTACCATCGCCCTATCTGGTTTATTTCCATCGTTGTTTGTAAGCATATTTCATTATTTTACATTAATGAAATGAAGTATTATTTCTGCTACATCTCTGTGTTTATGGTTATCTTTGTAATTTGTGCGTCCTATTTAAATCTAGATCAATCATATCAGAGGGGTCTGCTTTTTTCTCTGTTTTTTTTTTTGCATGTCCCCAATGAGGTCGACATATAAGGAGTTAGGGCCTGAACTAGTCGAACCTTTGCAAGGCCAACCTCGCAAATCCCAATGACCTCACATGGTGGCTGAAAATAAAGGCAAGGGGGTAGGAGATCCTATCAAAATCTTGCTCGCAGAAGTCCTCGAGTGACAAAGGAACACGATGATGGACAACTTTTCCCATATCCTTCAACGGCTACCCAGGGGCGACGCATCAGCTTCCAACAGCTACTCTGGAAATGCCACACCATTTAAGGTACATGTTAATTTTGAAATCTCCATATTCGAGGGTCAGATAGACGCAAATTCTGTCAATAAATGGTTAAATCTACTAGAGTTTTATTTTTCTGTTCATGATTTTTCCAGTCGAGAAAAGATTATTTTCGTTCTTCTCAAAGCAGCCCCCCATGTCAAGGACTGGTGGGAAACCTACTGCGAGTAGAAGGATGAAAGTACAGGCTCATGGTTTTTACCCGCACCCACTTGGGATTCATTCTGAGATGCCCTCAAGGAGCAGTACTACCCTGTCAGAAGCTATGAGGATCAATACATAAAGTGGACCACGCTGTTGCAGGGAAGGGACCAAGACGTGCCGAAGTTTACCAATATTTTCCATAACCTTCGCACAAAGTTGGGTATCAAGGATTTGGAGTAGCATTTGGTACTCAAATACCATGGCTACCTGCACAAGTACATCTAAGAAGAAATAGAATTCCTGAATATCCCCTCGCTTGGCACGACATACTCATATGTCGTCAAGGTCGAGCAAAAGTTTAAACAAAAGAAGCGAGACTCTGGATTTACGAATCTGAAGCAAGGGAAAGGTGACCCCAAACCGCAGAACAAAGGACAAAGCCAAGGTAGGGTGGCCCCAGACAACCCACCAAAGTTGCAAGCAAATAATAGTGTCGTGAAGCCAAATAAGGAAACGGGAAAGTGGTGTGAGTTCCATAAGAGCTCCACTCACAACACAAGTAAGTTTCAGGCCAAGCAGTCACTGGTAGCCGAGCTAAAGGTTTTAGAATCAAATGCATGTTCCAACTATGAGTCAGAAACTGACAAGGGGAATGACAAGGGGAAGCATAGTATCGATGTGGAGCCCAATGCCACTGTTGCCACCACGAAGATCCAGAAGGAGGAACCCGAAGATCAAGAGGAGGAGGAGCGTCTCTTCCACTCCCAGATGTGGGTAAAGGGCTCCCTGCTACAGTTTATTGTCGATAGTGGGAGCCAAAAGAACCTCATTTCGGCAAAGGTCGTGAAGCAGCTAGGCTTACCGACCACAGCACATCCACAACCATACACCATCGAGTGGCTTCACCAAGGACAGGATCTTCGCGTCAGCCAACAGTGTCGCCTTCCATACAACCTCAAGCCCTTGATGGATGAGGTATTGTGTGACATTGCTCCCCTTGAATTTTGTAATGTATTATTAGGACAACCATACTTGTGCAAGTGACTTGTTGTGTATGAATCAAGGCCCCTTGTTGTTATTGTTACTTTGGGAAATAAGTTGTATAGGATACCGGAGGTAGCACCGCCTACCGCCATCTCTTTGGTTACTGCAAAACAATGCAGTAAGCTTGTTTCCAAAACCAAGAAATTATTTTCCTGATGATATACCCTCAAGGAAGGAAGAAGGCAGTGGCCACGACCTCAATACAGGGCCCCTCCACATGACAACTATAGATGGACAAGGTCATGGAGGAGTACGAGGACATCTTCACCTCCCCCGCAGGGGTTTCTCTGCACTGTCAGGTCAAGCACTCCATCGATCTAACCCCAGGTGCACTACTACCCAATGGACCAATATATTAGTGCTCCATTCTGGAGAATGAGGAAATCAAGAGGCAGATTTAGGAGTTGTTGCACAAAGGTCACATCCGTCCGAGTTCATCGCCCTGTGGGAGCCTGATCGTGTTGGTATAGAAGAAGGATGGGACTTGGAGACTCTGTATTGACTATCGCGCATTGAACAAGATCAATGTCCATAATAGGTACCCGATCCCATGGATTGATGACCTCCTGGACCAACTAAAGGGGGAAAAATATTTTAGCAAGATCGATTTGAAGTCAATATATCACCAGGTACCAATCGAACGCTCCGATGTGTAGAAGACTACCTTCAAAGCCAAGGAGGCCCTTTTTGAATGGTTGATTATGCCTTTCAAATTGACAAATTCTCCTGCAACCTTCATGAGGCTAATGGATGACATCTTGAAGCCATTCACCAACTCATTTGTAGTGGTACACTTGGATTACATCCTAATCTTCAGTCAGAGTTGGGAACAACACCTCCACCACATCTGACAGGTTCTCCAAACACTGCGACAACACAAGTTATGTGCCAATTTGGAGAAATGCACTTTTGGCATGACCCAGGTTCAGTATCTGGGATACATTATTGATGAATAGGGAGTGCATGTGGATCCAGCCAAGATCCAAGTCATTCAAGATTGGCCATCTCCAACCACGCTGATAGAGCTCCACAACTTTCTTGGTCTTGCCAACTTCTACCACAGGTTCGTGTTGGGATTTTCTCATATCACTTGGCCCTTGAGTCAAGTCGCCAAGGGAGGAGAGAAAGAAAAATTCTTTTGGTTTGAATCTCAACAAAAGGCATTCACAGAGTTGAAAGATTGCCTCTGAACAACACCAATGGTCGCATTACCAGACTTGCCACAACCATTTGAGGTCAAGAAAAATGCCTCTGACTATGTTATTGGGATAGTCCTTACTCAACACGAGCATCCAATGGCATATCATAGTGAGACACTTTCAGACATAGTCCGGAAGTATCCCACTTATGACAAAGAGATGTATTCCATTGTGCAGGCTTGCCAATAATGAAAGCATTACATTTTCGGGTAGGAAACGGTCATCCACATAGACCACCGACCCCTACAATTCATACAAACCCAAGGGAAATTGCAGAATGATTGCCATCAGAAGTGGTCCACATACCTACAATAGTTCCATTTGAATATCAAGTATAATAATGGCAACACCAATAATGTTGTAGATTGCCTCAGTCGACCACCAATCATGGCGTTAACCACGCTCAACTCTTATCCGCACGAGACTTCTGATTGGCCACTTCTCTACAAAAGCAACCAAGAATTTAGCCACACATACCAGACACTCTTGGAGGGTCAACATGTTCTAGATTTTCACCTCCAGGATTCCCTGTTATGCCACTTGGGTCACCTTTGTGTTCCTTCAAGTGAGCGTGCCAAGATGATTTGGGAAGCACACTACAGTCGGTCTACTGGACATTTCAGGGTCGAGAAAATGGTTGCAGTGCTACAAAAGTATTTCTATTATCTGAATCTTCGACACGATGTCGAGAAGTATATCAGATCATGCATTGCTTGTGCCATTGCCAAATCGACCATCAAGAAGCAAGGCCTCTATACCCCGCTGCCTACCCGTAGTTGACCTTGGGAATCCATCTCCATGGATTACATGTCAGGCCTTCCTTCCACTAAGAATGGAAATCCCTGTGTTTTTGTGGTCGTTGACACGTTCTCGAAGATGGCCATTATGGCGGCTTGCAAGAAGAATATTGCAACAGAAGCCACTGCTAAACTCTTCTTTGAATGAGTGTGGGTACACTTTGGGATCCCACAGTGTATCATCTCAGATTAGGAAAACCAGTTCCTCAGTACATTTTGGTCCAGTCCTTGGTCGATGCTGGACACCAAACTCACTAACTCCACAGCCTTCCATCCTCAAACTGATGGCCAGACAGAGGTTGTCAACAAGATGATCGTACACATTCTGCACATGTAAAACTCAAAGCATCCATGCACATGGGACAAGAGCCTCCCCTATGTTCAGCATAGCTACAACTGGGTTCTCCATAGCTCAACTAGCCACAGCCCTTTTCAAGTGGGCTTGGGATTCCAGCCACTATGTCCCATCGATGTGGCCATGCCATTTGCAACTACTCACACAGAATCAGCTCATGTCTAGTCTGAAATAGATAAGGCAAACAGCTTCATTGAGCACATCCAACATATTTTCCAGCAAGTCCATGACATTCTAGAGAAATCAAATGCCAAGTACAAGAAGTGACATGATCAACATCTAGTGCAACACAAGTTTTATGTGGGCAACAAAATCTGGTTGCATTTGCAAAAGGAACGCCTTACAGGAGCATATAGGTAACTCAGACCACTCCGATATGGTCCTTACACCATGTTAAAATTGGCAACTAGGGCCAAACTCCATGTGGGTCATATTATTTATGGCAGTTGATATTTTTCTTGGATCCCTCTCATCAAGAGGTGTAGGGTTGATCTAAAGATCATCCGATTCTGATAAGTATTTATGAAGATATGAATTTATTTTGATTATGGACAAATTGTCAAGTTGGCTAGCAACTCATGTAGGCTCAGAAGCCCAACAATCATGTCCATTCAACCTCTAAGTTTTAGTATAAATAGAAGAGGACTTGAAGTCATTTGATACACTCACATACTCTTCATGTTATCTCCTCGTCTCCACGTCTTTGGGTTTTTGGTGAAGGAGAGACACTAAGAGTATACACTAGCCTATGTAAGAATGATGCCATAGATCTAAACACAGCCATGGAAGAAGCCCTAGAAGCTATCATGGAGAAGTCTAATACGCAGCAAGAAGAAGGTCCCTCCTCAAACAGCAAGGATCAAACAAAGAGCTATAGGTCCCTCCTTAAAGAGCGAGGTCACATAACTTGAAAAGAAGAGGAGCCCGCACAAATTAAATGTGTGTTTTAGGCATGACTTGGATTGTTGTAAGTTACAGTGGGAGCCCTAACCAGTGACCAAAACACTGCCCATAAATAGAAGTGCAAAGTATGGTACTTTGTGCTTTGACTTGTTTGATTGGAGAGGTCTCTTCATTGATGAGGAGATTCTATATACTACCACATACGAGCTGTAATGTGCTAGTAATGGGACATCTACAATAACATGTGGCAGCAATGGTAATGGGATAGCTGCAATAACATGTGGTAGCTATGGTACAATGGGACAGCAGTAAGAACATGTGGTAGCAATGGCTCAAAGGTCTGCTGGAAGGAATCAGGAACTATAGCCTAGGTGCTTTGCTAGACTGCAAGCCATAGCAAGCAACTAAGGCTGATATACTTATTGCTACATGATGTAACAACAAGTGTAATTGATGATGAAATGCAGCATAGCAGGCATTGAGTGCAGATCAGCAATGAGGGTGCAGATCCGTGATAAAGAACAACTCAATGGTTGGAGCAACTCAGTGACAGGAGAAGCAACATGAAGTGCATAGCATGGTCATGATTAGTGCAGCATGGTGCAGTACGTAGAGGTGCAGCAAGTGGACAAGATGCAGCACTATGATAGGTGAAGGAGTCACCTTAGAGAATCAGTTGAAGCAACATGTCTTCAACTAATCTCATATAGATATAGAAAGTCAAAGTGTTGACTTCTGTTGTAAATGTACTATCTCTCTCTCTTTCTCTGCTAAACTATTGAAGAACATAAAAGAAGAATTGATCAAGGGTTTCCCCACATTGGGGTTTGTCCCTGGCTGGCACCACATCTTGTGTCCTCTTGTCTTGGCTTGTCTTATATGATTTATGTTTATGTTCTATCTGCATTTTACTTTAATGTTGACGTGATTGCTAATCTAGAAAAGATATTGAGCTAACTGTGAAAATTGAAATAAATTGCTTGAAGCATAGAACATACCTAAAATTAACATGGTATCAGAGCTGAGGTGAATACCAAGCCCAAGCAAGAGTGAAAGGGCAATCATCGAAGACAGTTGGGAAAGGACAAAAGGAACAATGGATTCCTCATCCCTCTTCAAATTCACCAAGGGTGAAGTCGAAGCAGAGTATATTATCAGAATTGCGCAACAAAAGTTTATGATGGCCTACCTAAAGATCACTTCATTGGGAAGTTTGGATCTAAGGGTGGAAGGAAAGGTGGATGCCTTGGTTGCAATAAGTTCAACCATTATGCGAAGGAGTGTCCAAATGGAAGAGACACATCTCTTGATGAAGATAACAATCATTCCAGGGACATCTTCAATGATCAAAGGAATGACGGGTAATGCAGGTCATCAAGGAAATGGTTAAATCTTCATAGAAAGCAAGGAACCCCTGGTATGAAGAATCAAATGTTGTTTCTAATAAGATAAAGAAGTGTTATCTTGTATTGGCCCTCCCCTTTAGATTATTTGGGAATCTGGCTTATAGATTGTAGTGCTTCAAGGCGCCTCATCAGATAGATGGGTGCACTCTCTAATTTGGTAGAGATGGAAAAAATCATGGGATTATACTTGGAGCCGATGCCACCTATCCTGCAAAGGGTGTAGGGAATGTCACCCCTCAATGAATGAGGGTAACTTGATTCATTTACAGAATGTCTTTCATGTACCTGGTCGCAAGAAGAAACTGGTGTCCATTTTGGCAATGGAAGTCAAAGGTTACAGGGTGGCAATCATCAATGCAAAGCTACGAATTTTCAAATATGTTTTTGAGTTCAAGGTTGTATCAAGTTGTAGGAATTCCATTGGGACCATGTCCATTGACACATTGCATCGGAGGTCTATGAGTCAGATGGTGGTAGTGATGCCTGAATTCAAAAGAGCATGAAAGTACATGTCTGACATGTACCAAAAGAAAGTCTTACAAGGGTACCATTCCCCTCATGTAGCAAGTCCACAGGTTTGGAACAATCCAAGGTGTTTAAGATTCATGATCAGGAATCTCACATATGCAGGTGGAAGAAAGCCCTCTATGGCTTGAAGCAAAATTCCCCGGGCGTAGTATGAGAGGATCGATAGCTATCAGATGAAGCTGAGATTCACTAAGAGTGAAGCTGATCCAAACCATTGTTTGAAGGTCGTGGATGATAAACCTCTCATACCAACACCTTTTGAGGATGATCTATTTCAAATAGGTTCAGACCCTCTCACTTACAGAAGTAAGAGGGAGTTGGATTCTGGATGTGGAATGGTGAACTACAAGCCCGTGACTACCTCAAGGATCTTAACTTTCAGAAGTTATATGGTGATGATGTCAGACTAGATTTGGGAAATGCCTCTCATTTTCATAAACTCATTCGTGTTGATGTTCTTGGTGAACTTCCATCCAGACATATGTTTTGCAGTTAGCATGGTGAGCTCATATTTGGTTGAGCCTCACTAGATTGGTGCCAAGAATATTTAGAGATATCTTCCGGGAACAATCTCTCATGGATTGATATACACTGCTGGAAATATGAAACTGCATGATTATTGGAATGATGACTGGGAATGCAGTGTGGAGGAACACTAGAGCACTTCTCAGTGCTGGTTCTCTTTGGATTCTGCTTCGATACCATGGATGATTAGGAAGCAAAAGTCAGTTGTTATAAGCACCACCAAGACCAAATACATAACTACGAGTATGATCTCGTATGAAGCTGCCTGGTTGAGGAAGCTCTTCAGTGAGCTATTTGTACACATGATGAATACCACTATGATTCTCTATGACAATCAGAGGTAGGATTCAATTATTAAGGAATCTCGTATTCGATGATTGCTCCAGCAGATAGACATCAGATACTACCTTATCTAGGGTATGGTAACTCAATGAGAAAGGAAGCTCCATCACTGTGAGATGATGTACAGGTCGCTACACTTTGTCAAAGCCCCAGGGGGAAAGATCAAATCAGTGATTTTCCTGAACGACTTGGAGTCATTTAGAGACCCTTGTAAAAGGGTCCTGCATGTTGCATACAATGAGCTTTGGGAGCTCTGGAGGCTTGGGTTATTTACTAGAGCAACATACGACCACAGGGTGACTCACCCTCCCCTGGTGGTGCACTATGAATAGGATGATTAGTTCTCCTGTCGGCCAAGATGATTCATTCTCCATGGAGATTGTGGAACAGGACGATTCGTTCTCTTGTGGGCCAGGACGATTCGTTCTCCATGGCGATTGTGGAACAGGATGATTTGTCCTCCTGTAGACTAGGATTATTAGTTCTCTGTGGCATTCACTGGACATGATGATTCATTCTCCTGTGGATAGGATGATTAGTTCTCCTATTGAGGCATCCTACTCATGCAGTCTGGGACTCATGGGAAGTACCTTTCATCTAATCAATGAGCAGGGAAATGAGGATAGGGACCATAGTAGTCCTGATGGATGCATCACTGTATCTAGCATACTCCATATGCTAGGATGACCTTCACTGATCTGGGATCAATGGTACTGGTCTGGGACCAGTGAGAGTGGTACACCCTCTAAAACTGACTTCGGGTCAGTAGAGGACTGGTCTAGGACTAGTGAAAGTGGTACACACTCCAAACTGACTTCAGGTCAGTGGATAATGGTATGAGACATTCTCAATTTATTCTTCTTCTTCTTGGTTCAACAGAGTAGCACTGGGTAGAGTAGAGCATAGCTAAGCAAGAGCTGAGCAGAGCTGAGCTAAGCAAAGCAGAGCTAAGCATAGCAGAGATGAGTTGAGCTGAGAAGGGTTGACCAGAGTAGAGCTGAGATGAGCTGAGCTGAGCAGGGCTGAGCAAGAGCTTAGCAGAGCTTAGCAGAGCAAAGCTAAGCAAAGCAAAGTAGAGCTGATTAAAGCTGCACATAGCTAAGCAGAGCTGAGCAAAGCTGAGCTGAACTGAGAAAGAGCTTAGCAGAGGTGAGAAAAGCAGAGTTAAGCAGAGCTGAGCTAAGCAGAGCAGAGTTGAGCAGAGCTAAGCAGCGCTGAGCAAAGCTGAGTGGAGCTGAGTAGAGTTGAGCAGAGCTGAGATGAGCTAAGCAAAGCAAAGCAGAGCAATGCAAGGCACTAATGGCAGAGATAGTACAGTCGAACATATGGATCAACAGATGGAGTTCTCCCTAGTTGAGAAGGAGTGTTAAAATTGGAAACTAGGGCCAAACTCCATGTGGGTCATCTTATTTATAGCAGTTGATATTTTTCTTGGATCCCTTTCATCAAGAGGTGTAGGATTGATCTAAAGATCATCCGATTCCGATAATTATTTATGAAGATATGAATCTATTTTGATTATGGACAAATTGTCAAGTCGACTAGCAACTTGTGTAGGCTCAGAAGCCCAACAGTCATGTCCATTCAACCTCTAAGTTTTAGTATAAATAGAAGAGGACTTGAAGTCATTTGATACACTCACATACTCTTCATGTGATCTCCTCCTTTCCATGTATTTGGGTTTTTGGTGAAGGAGAGACACTAAGAGTATACGCTAGCTTATGTAATAATGATGCCCTAGATCTAAACGCAGCCATGGAAGAAGCCCTAGAAGCTGTCATGGAGAAGTCTAATACACAGCAAGAAGAAGTCTCGTCATTCAATCTACAACTGATGTGAAGGAGACTGTGCTTGGGGCAAAGAAAAGGAGACAAAGCTAGTTGCAATCCTAAGAAGGGTGCCCTAGCCACAGTTAGGAAAACAGGCCAGCAAGTTTGAAGGGACGTTTTCAGGTAACCAAGTGCTGGAAGGAGGGCTGAAGCACCATGCTAGAGGGCCGCAATAGTAAGGGACTATTGGGTTAGTAAACACAGGGATTCCTCCTAAAATAGGCCGAGTAAGGGACTATTCTATTGTGACTAGGCCGCAAACTTGTAGTTGTTGTTTTGAGGATCAAACAAAGAGCTGTAGGTGCCTCCTCAAATAGCAAGGTCACATAACTTGAAAAGAAGAGGAGGCCACACAAATTAAAGGTGTGTTTTGGGCATGAATTGGATTGCTGTAAGTTATAGTGGGAGCCCTAACCAGTGACCCAAACATTGCCCATAAATAGAAGTGCAAAGTATGGTAACTTGTCCTTTGACTTCTTTGATTGGAGAGGTCTCTTCATTGATGAGGATATTCTATATACTGCCACATAGGAGATGCAATGTGCTAGCAATGGGACAACTACAATAACATGTTGTCATGCGGAAAGAGTTATTTTTGCGGACAAACCTAACCTCCCTAGGAGTCTAAGACTCTCTAGTGACAAACAAACCAAACAAGAGCAATCCTTCTCTAAACATACATTATTCTATGAGAAACCAAGTGTTTTCCGATCTTACCTTAGGTCCAACGCTTGTTGTAGCAGTCCAGCCTTGCTGATCCAGATGAGCTCCTCCTTCACTTTAAGACCTGCATACACTAACAAAGCAAACGATTACATAACACCTGAATAATTCATAAAACAAAGCATATTCATCACATAGACCAAGGAGTACATGAAATAATTCATTAACAACAAATCATTGAGAAGAATGGACTTATTTGTATTAAGGAAACAAAAAAGGAACCATTACAACCTGAGCCTTGGTGTTGTGCAAGCTCCTCCCAGGGTCCAACAAGAGATTTCCTCTACTTTGACAAGCTCACCCACTCCCAATATGGCAACAAGGAAGGATAGTGATCTCTCCTCACAAGTCAACAATGGAAGTCCTAATTCCAGCAGCATTTACCCTTTAGAATGTTCAGCTTTCAACCTCCCCTCCTCTGGCCCAATGCCTGTATTTATAGTATTCTAGAGGAGGTTATTCAGTTCCAACATCAATGGGATACTCCCTCTTTTGGATGGGGTAGCTCCTCTCTTGATGGGATAAGCTCCTCTATCATAGGGATGCATGAACCATCTGGAGGCGCTCAATACACGTCAAAAACTCTTCTAGAAGGCTCTAAAGTGACCACAAGTAACTTTTTAAAGATGAAACTCGCGCCTTTTGACCTTTACAGGGGTACGCACCCAACCTTTAGCTTACAGAGCGTACAAGTACGCAGGTACAGTGTGTTTGGAGTGCTAACACGCAGGAAGGTAGAAGAGACCTGCGTACCCAGAGATAAACATGTTTTTAAGTGACTTTCTCTCTTTTTGAGTTTGACATGAAGAGCAGAGGTTTGAGGCTTGACAAGGAGGATAATATGACTATTGATGGAGCCTTATTAACTGCAGATAGTCATGGTGACAAATTTCAGTGTAACAGATTGCCCCCTAAAGTGTGAAGCCTGTAATAGATATGGGTGTTAAGTCATATAGGAAGGGTGAAGTACTTTATCATTTCGAGGATCATCTTGTGGAGAGCTTGGTCAGAACTTGCAATTTTCAACAGAAAATACATGTATAAGATCATATCATCGCTGAGGTAGGCATTCCCATACTCAGATCAAAACTTTAACTATTGGACTAACTATTCTGATACAGGAATGATTTTGTAATACATCATAATTATAGACTTGTATAGACACAGTATGGATGCAGTCATCTGTTTATGATTGGTCTACAACATAATGAATACAAAACTCCTCGCAGCCTGGATGGTGGAAACTAGATCCGGGGTCTTCATTTCTACTTCTCGAATTGGTACGATTCTAGCCATGTGAATAAATGTGTCGAAGTTGAACATGGTAGAAACCGCTTGATTACCAGTCAATGATGTAAATTGTTAACAAGCGTGAGAGAAACCACCAATAATGACAATGGCTCTCAAAGTACTCAGCACAATCCTATGAAATGTGATAAGATGTGTTGATGTCGAACATGTCATGGAATCCTTTGATCGAAAGTCAATGATGTAAACTGTCGCCAAAGGCGAGAAACCTGCCATTGAGGCATGCAGATCTCAAGGTACTGACGATTCCTAGATCATCTTTCTAG
>APFE031010127.1:5492-15601 GCA_000404065.3 Pinus taeda | reverse complement strand
GGTTTTGTAGATACTGTTAAACCAAAGAGAGGCAGAAAGAAAGGAACTAAGAAAATTGTTAAGCAACCCATAAACCAAGAATATGGGACATCATTCATTCAAATCAAAAGCCAGAAAGTAACAGAATAATATTCCTCATTTAATTCCTAAATTGGAAAGGGTTTATAAGAAGGAGCACAAGAATTAGAGAAATGAAAAATTTTCCTTCTCCCCATGTGCCTTTTCCTGCAGAGACAAAGACCATTAAGCCAACAAAGGAGTTCAAGAGTAAATCCACTAAACCAGAGACAAAAGACACCAAATATTATATAGAACCTACCTTATTTGAGATTTATAGAGATGGAAAGAGGCCACATATGAGACCATGGAACAAGCTTAGGTCGAATAGTAAATTGAAACAAAACCTTGAGATGGAAAAAAATGTCATTGACATAGATGACACCCCTCAAAAGGATATAATCATAAATAAGGAAAAGCCTAAAAGTTCCAAAAATCAAAGTAAGTAACCTACTACAAAGACCAAGAAAACTAAAAAAGGAACAAAAAGTAATGTCGACATCCTATTAGAAGCAACTAGTACACCGATCTAGTCATCTTAATAGCATAATTTTTGTGGCTAACAATTTTCAAGGGTTTTTGACTAGGCACTAATAGTTAGTCTGTCAACGATTTTCAGTGCCGAAGTTTTGATGAACACTGACAATTACAATGTTAGCATGATTTTGTGCCGATTTATATGAAACACTAACAAACATCCCGCCAACAATCCTAGGTTCTCTCCCGACTTGAGAGGGTACAAGTGGATCTGTCAGCGTAGGGATAAATTTGTTTTTGGAAGTGGTCAATAACAATTTGGAGAAGAGGTAGCCCCGAGGTAGTACATGTTTCCTCTTTTGATGGGTCAAGGCCATGTTTCAAGGAAAGATTACTACATTAGGTATGATGATGAGGCAGGGATTGTAGAAAAACTAGGCATGATATCAGTCATTAGTTTTTACCCTAAGTTTCAACCATGATTCCAACAAGTTATTTAATCTTCATATACAAAATATTTTTATTTTATTTCATAATAGAACCATGTAATGTATTTGGTTTTTTATCAGATATGTAATCTTTTATTTTATAACTTTGTAATTAAGTTTTGCTAATAACTTGGTTATGTTTTGTAAGTAATATATAAAAACAAATACTTTGTAATGAATACGGGTTGGAATATTTTGAAAGAAAGACTTCTTGTGTACTATACATGTGTGTGATTAGCTATTCTACATTAGTTTATGTGAGCAGTTTTCAGAAATTCATTTGTTTACGACTCCCTATCTGTTTTCTAACTTTGATATGTTCTTCAATATTTGAATACTAGGTTGTTGAGTTGGAATTCATACCTGTGCGCTCCAAATTCATTTATTCAAGTATTTATTACTTGTTTTTCACTGAAATATTACAATAGCTAGTCTTTGATATTCTCTGATTTCCAAACTTGTCAAAGGAGTAGTTACTATCTTTCTTTTGCTGATATTTTCCCACTGAACCTGTGGTTTATATAAAACTGATTGGGTCAGACTCCATTCCCAATGGTGAAATTTCCTACAGTCCAACTGACCTTATTATTTCACAATTAATCTAGCCATAGAGCATATTATAGGCCTTCTACCACTGTGACCTTGGGTAGTTGAGTTTAGGGAGAGATCCCTCTCCATTTTGAAGGGCCAACTTTCAATCAAAAGTGGTTAGGGATCACCTTAGCCTTTTCCATTTATAATAAGGGTTTTTTCTAAGTGATAACATTTTGGTGCCATTTCCAGGGAACGAAAGGTACATTCTCCTCGAATGAATTTCATGTTTAAAAAAAACATCTAAGAGAAAACAAGGATTTGAATATCAATTTTTGGATGAAAAAATGTTCTCTAGCGACCCCATTGTTGAGATTTATGGTGATCCCACTGGGGAAGTTATGACTCATAGTAGAGTCTACACTCGAAGGAATCTAGTTCTCAATCCACCAGAGATTTTATCAACTACAAAAAATTTGTTTAGAAAAATAAGATCTCCAAAAGAATCAGGTACTATTCGTTTAGGAAAGTCATATTCCTTACCTAAAAACATTGAATCCATAGATGATATAAAGTTTGAGCAAACTCTGTTTAGGTCTAAGTCTAAAAATAATCTCTTAGATATTGTATTTAATGAGACAAAATTTAAGACCACCATTCCTAGATTTCCCAATCAAGGATTGAATTTATTACCACAAGACCAAGAAATTTGGTTTCAGTTTGAAAAATTGGAAAGATTAGTTCATGAGCTTTAGATAGCTACATCTAAATCTCCGGCTTTCCCATTTTCTATTCCACCATTTTTTGCGTCAATTGGATCTCTGGTCTCTGTTGGTCCTAATATTCTTGTTTCATCAATTTTCACAACAACTTCATTTCCATTGTCATCCATGTTGTCACTCATATTGTACATGCACCACGACAATGACTCAAGGTGGGGGCTGTCGCTCTGGTCCCCGTCCACTCCATTCTAGTTGTCTCCCAGCAACAGGCTATGGGGGGTAGACTTTGTGGAAAAGAGAGGATGAAACACAAGTTGGGAACCAACTTATCCGGGAGACACAGTTGAGTGGCCTAACTACTCGGTTTAAATTAGCAAGACTTAAGCATTGAATTAGATTTAGAAATGAGACCAGTGCCTTATGGAGTCAAAATTATTGCTTATTCAAAATCACGACCAAGTAACTAGATGGAAAACTGATGCTTAATTGATCAACTAACCTATATGAGATGCAAGTCATAGAAACTAGGTGTAATGCAAGGATATTGGTTAAATTTAAATTATATGACTAGTCTAAATGGAACCTCCCTCCTAACTGTTTTGATAACAATCTTTAGAGTAGGTTGTGGGATGGAAGCCAACAGGGAGCAAGTAGAGGCTTGATTAACGATACCTCCTCCTGTGTTCCAACCACCCAGTGCCTTTGGAGTTGCAGAGACTGTGGCTATGATGACTGCAAGGTCACTGTGTTAACCACTAGAAAGGTATTGAATCTCTCAAGCTAGGTGAGAGAGGGTTGTCCTAGGAGTCTATCAACCAAGATTATGCTTGGAGGTAAATTATTAATGCAAATTAAGCCTAGAATGATTATGCATAGATGATGAGTGAAATTCTTAGTTAAGATTTCTTAAGGTTGAAAGGTATTGAATCTCTCAAGCTAGGTGAGAGAGGGTTGTCCTAGGAGTCTATTAAGTAAGCTTATGCTTGGAGGTAAATTATTAATGCAAATTAAGCCTAGAATGATTATGCATAGACGATGAGTGAAATTCTTAGTTAATATTTCTTAAGGTTTGAGTACTTAAGTTATGATATTTATTTATGACAAGAGTACTTGCAAATTAAATGCAATCTTACAACCAAGAAAGTGCCAATCAACTTAGTGCCAATGTTAACCAAACCACAAGATTCCAATTACTTAAGATATTTGATTAACAATCTCATGCCACAATTATTCTCTTAGACAAGGCCAATATTGAAAGATGCTCAATTGAAATAAAACTTAAGATGCCAATTTCTCGAGATAAATCATAAAATTACCAAATCTTCTTAAGATTATGAAAGAGCACAATATTATGAACTCAACTTAGAGAAAATGTTTCAACCATGTCAATGTCAATTAGATATTATGCCAAAGTGACTTAGATTATCAATGAGATTAGAATATAGATGTTTTGAGTGATTTTAGTGCCAAATTAACAAACTCTCAAATATAACATAAAACAAGAAATTGTTAGAACTTAACATAAACCACTATGAACCAAATAAATCATAAAAGATCTACTTATGATGAAACTGGGAAAACAATAAGTATATCACTTTAAACCAAGGAACTAATGAGCATGAGAAACTACAAATTTCCAACAAGCAATCCAACGAATTGCCAATGTAAATATGTGAATTTTAGATCTTTTAAGATGTTACGTTCAACATATATCAGACTTGAAATCACTTGTTACAACAATAAAATTAATAATTAGTGAGCTATTAATGCAATAACATGTGCCCAAAAGTTGCCAAATGCTAGAGTAAGCTTGCCATACTAAAAAATATGTTTTTTTTCCCTTTAAGATGTGATGTTAAGAAAATATCAGATCTGATCCAGTGATTATGCAAAGAAATTCCAATAAGAAAATGAGTAGATCTAGGCCTAAGAAACAATACCCAAGTAGCCAAAACACAAGTAAAATTTTATCTTGGAATTCTTAGTGTGTCTAAACTATTTAGGTGAGATTTTAGGGAACTGATATCACTATTACAAATAATTTATTACAACTATAACAAAACATAGAAAAAAGGGTTTACAAAGCAAACCCTAGGCCCAAAGCCTTGTAGATAACTTGCCCAAATTTTCTAGAATTTATCCAATGATTTTTCCACCTGAAAACACTAACTTAGGCAAAACACACCAAGCTTCAGTCCCAAAAATTTTAGAGATGATATGAGGTCCAATCAGGGCCAAAAGAGGGCAACGTTATGCCTAGTACGACTAGTGTTGGGAAAGGAAGGGGCCTAGAAGGCCAAGGATGAGGTAAAGGAGGTGGGAAAAGGCTAAGAAGGCCTGGCACTAAAAGGAAAGAACCCTCTAAGGGCTAGAGGCTAGGGTTAGCGGCTAAGGAAGGTAGGAAAGGGGCCAAAAAGAGGTCGAAAAGGGGAGCATAGGGTAGAAAGGGAGGACAGAGGAGGTTGATTTGAGGGAGGGGCTTGGAGAGCCCACAAAAAGCCTATAAGGCTTCTGTATAGGATAAAGGAGGTAGGTTGAGGAATCCTAGGCCCACATCTAGGCCTAAATATGCCTAAAACCCTTGACGCAGGGCCAAATAGGGAAGGTTGAGGCCCTTAAAGGCTACGACTAACTCTAAAAGGGCTAAAAATGATTATGCAAAGGTTGGAAGGCTAACCCAAGGGCTAGAGAAGGAAACAATGGCCTTGGAGAGGTTAGATCCAAGCTTGGGAGGGCTGAAACTTGAAACCCTCGCTTCAAAAAAAATAATTTTCTTTAGCTATTAAATTTACTGCAAATTCTTCAATGGTTGGACCTCCAAAGATTTTAGAGGCTAGATCTTATCCTCAAGGGCCTAAATCTAGTTCTATTCCAACTCTTTTTGCTTGGTTTCACTTACGAAAATAAATTCACAAATGCCCAAAACCCCAATATTTACAAAAATATTAAAACCCCAATTAGAAAAAATAATTTACAAATTTATTATACAAATTTATCTACAAAATTTGCAAATATATACTAATTTTTTAAAAGGAATTTTGAGAAATATTTTTTTTAGAATTTTTTGATAAATGGCTAAGTGTATTTCTAAGAATTAATGTAAGCTACAACCTTAACGAAATTAAATAAGCCATATAAATATTCAGAGTCCAAACAAGGTCAGCCTATGCCCATAATTTTTGAACTTGGAGCCTAAGGACTGGGGAACCTGCAAACACTATATATTTTCCTCTAGAAAGCTTGTTATAGATATGGCGAATCAAATCACTAAAGATAGGCGCAAAATCTACCAATAGAATGTTCTTATCCCCATCTAATGAAAAATAAACTTAAAATATTAAGCATAATATAGGAAATCTTGTACCCTATACGTACCACAAATCAATAGACAATAAACATCATGAACTGCACCCCAAAGTCTTTATTATGATTCAAATAATGTTCCCAGTGGGACAATAGCGTTACATTAGTTTTTCTGTAGAATTTCCTTATCCAAACATCTGATTGCTGGAGACTCAAATGAATCTCTAATTTATAGATAAAATCTCCATGTGGAAAAATAACGGCTAGTTGGCTTGATCCTCATCAAAATAATCTCGACCGTCAATAAATCCTTGATCAACTTTTGATCTTTGCCATTGAAATAACTATTTTTGAGGAATTTTCGAAGTTCTCTTATTAGCTGAAAATTAATTATTTTGAACTAATTTCCTCAAAAAATTAACTTTGACTTAACCACCAAGTTCCAAGTGTCAAATTTTTCTTGAAATTTCCAATATTCCCTTGGTGGGGGACCTCCACAATTAATTCCTTTGAGACCAACTATTTTTTCCACTTGGAGAATTTAATTCTCTAGAAATTTAATTTTGGCTCTAATTAACTAAATTTCTAGCTTAGGATTTTAAATTATTTTTTCTAGAAAATTTAATTAATTGACACTATAAGGGATTAATAAATTTTCCACTAATATTTTAGCCATGGTGTCTAAGTATGAGGGACCATCCACTATAATATTTTTACAATTCGACCCTCAAAGGGGGAACACTCATTCAATACAGACCCTCAAATTACATACCCAATTCTGCGACACATTATGATCTAGTAGACCAAGTGATTTGTAATAAAATAATTTAGCCATTTAGCTTAAATTATTCCCGAATCACTTTTACATAAGATTTGACTAGAACATTAGGAATCACCTAAGACTTCGACAAAGAATTCTGCCTTAGCTTTGGGGTGAGGTTGGAGGGAAAAAATCTAGTGACCATCTGTGTTTAGAAACACAAATGAGTCAGTGAGAGGAAAAACCTCCTAGGATGAAATTTTCGCCAAAATAGTAGACTTTCCTAGGTTGTTACATACATGCACGCTCTTACTAGCATCATTTACATTAAAATTTGCAGAATGGGTTTACAATGACTCAATAAACCATTGAAACATGATCCTATCCTTTGAGAAATATTTGGCATATTTTCTTCCTTGGAACTTTGACAAAAAATGTGCAGCAATCTGCTTTCCAAATTCCTGTTTCTATTCATTCCAACCTCATCTCACATAACCATGGCTGCTAGATACACCCCTTTCAATATCCAAGCTCCACTACATGATCTCCCTCTAAATTATGGTTAGAATTTAATTTAGTTTGATGGGACAAGACCCTTAACAACCCAACAACATGTGGATAAATTTAATGACTTCATAGATTTGGAGGAGGTAGATCATGAGGATGTCAAATTAAGAATTTTTTCACAAATCCTTTAAGGAGAAGTTATAAAATGGTGTATAGGATTGCCAACAAGAGGCATTGCAAACTTTCAACAGTTTGAACACCTTTTACTTGCTAGATGGGAGGTGAAGAAAATCCCTTTACAGATTTTGACTGAATATGATCATTTTAAGAGAAACCTAATTGTGCATGAATTTTCTACTAGGTTTAACAGGGTTTATAATTCTATTCCATATAAGATTAATCCACCTACGAGATTCACTCTTCTTCATTATTCGAATGCATTTGATGTTGATTTTGTTTTTTTGCTAAGATAAAGGAACCCAACTACACTAGAAGCCATGCAAAATAATGCCATTGGAGTGGAAACCAATTTGTTGGCCAAAAAAGAAAAATTGAGGGTTGAAAGGAAAGTGACATTTAAAGATGAACCCTCCTCTTCATCATATGCTAAGTTTGATGTTATGTTGAAGACAATGGAGAAATTAGTGGATAAGTTAACTCCTCCTAGGGTTGAGCCTCAACCTCAAGTCCGAAACTTGAATTTCAGGAGACCTCAAAGCCCTCAAAACCATAAAGAAGACCAGAAAGGCCCTAAAGACCAACAGGCTATAAGACCTCCTTTTTTGGAGAATTTTGTTGATGAAGATTCAACTGAGGAAACATATTAGCAAATAAATTGTTTTGATGATGAAGAAATTCATGTGTTTGTTACTAAATATGAGCATGATAAATCTGTTGAATCTTCAAAAGAAAAAGACAATACTCAAAGTATGCTTGATTCATAAATTTATCAGGAAGGATACAATAATACAATGGTTGATTTTCAGAGAAAATACAATCTCAGGGGTTGAAGTGTTCCAATTAAAGCTCCACCATTGAAACCAACAATAGGAGAACATCAAGATGAACCAAAAAAGGATACACTTAATAGACTCGATGAACCAAAAAAGGATGTCCCAAAAAGGGTGGAGGAAGCTAAGAAGGATGTGAAAGAAGTGGAGAAGGCACAAACATCATTCAACTTGGAGAGTCAAATTAGTAAATTAAAACTTCTTATTCCTTTTGTTGAACTGTTGAGGAATGAGCGGTATAGGGAACAAATTCTTACAATGCTAAAGGGTTCAGAGATCAATCAAATAAATATTGATTCACAAGATTCTCTCAATATTAATGATGATGCTCTTGAGTTTGTATTTGGTCCCCTTGTAACCAATGTGAATGATGATGTCCCACCTTTTTATGTTAGTCTAAACATCAATGGAATGATTATCCATAATGCCATGCTAGACTCTGGGGCATCACACAAATTGATGCCTAAGTTAGTCATGGACAATTTTGGACTTGATATTTCTAGGTCGTACAAGGATTTGTTTTCATTCGATTCAAGAAAGGTCAAGTGCTTGGGTTTAATTAAAGATCTTGTGGTGAATTAAACTCAAGTCCCAACAAAAAGAATTGTTATGGACATAGTAGTAGAAGATATCCCACCCAGGTTTGGTATGCTGCTTTCAAGGTCTTGGGCAGCCAAGGTGGGAAGCACCCTATAGATGGTTATGTCTTATGCATCAATTCCAGTATTTGGAGAACTAAGAAGGATTGATAGGGAAGTCTAAATGAAGTATGTGGTCAGAAGTAAAAAAAAGTGGGAAAATCATCTCTTTATTCAATTGACATTAAGCTTGGTTCTCAGATTTTTTATAATGATTTTTGTATAGAAGATGAGAAACGACAACAGATTGAAACCAAAGTTCAAGAGAAAAACGTGTTTCTAGTTGAAGATCAAGGGATATGGAACATCAACTTTGATGGTTCCACTTGCAAATACAGTTCAAGGGCATGTATCTAGATTATTCCTCCTGATCTTACTAGTCAGATGCATTCTTTCAAGTCGTACTTCGAATGCACCAATAACATCATGGAATACGAAGCTCTGATCATTGGAGTAAATCTGCCGAGAGAGCAAAAAGAAAGGAGGATTCATGTCTTCAAATATTTAGAGTTGGTAGTGAAGCAAGTCTTGGGTGTATATAAAACCAAACATTCAAGGATGAGGGCTTATCGAAATTAGGTATGGGATATGTTTGATAATTTCGTTTTAGAACATAAAATATCTATTATTTCTAGAGAAGAAAATGCAATAGAAGACTCATTAGCTACTGTTGCTAGTGATTTTCAAATCCCCATTCATCCAAATATAAAATATGAAATTAATGTAAAGAATATACCTGTAGAGCTGTAACTAGGGTCTCTCACACCACTAGTTATCCCACATTAATAAGTCAATCCAGGAACGATTTGTTATTGCAAGGAGTAGCTCAATCCAAGGCTATTTGTCCGAGTAATGCTCAGTAGTATAGTGTTCTAATGATTTGAAAGGAAACAGATGCTAAGCTGTAACTAAACTAACCCAAAAGATAGAATCACACAAGCAGTTGATCAGTCAAGGGTACGGAAGCAATAACCCATCCCTTTAGAAACTGATGAAGCAAGGAAATTAGAGCATGGAATTATAGGTCTGGGAGCTAAGCAACGTCTTGCTGGGGCTCACTACAGCCTTAGGCCTTCTCTCACACCATAAACAACAAAGGCAGGTAAATAAAACGGTGGAAAGTAAAATGGAACAGCAGTCTGGAAATGGAACAACAATAAATGGAACAACAGTAAAATGGAACAGCAGCAATAAAATGGAACAACAGTAATCAAATGGAACAACAATCCTCAATGAATTATGAAACAACAATTGTCATCCATATGTACATGTTCTATACTACTATAGCAATCTGAGAATAATAAATGATATGACTACGCTTCTGAACGAAGTAATATTGCTTGCAAGTCTCACAAATACTATTTCACATGGATCTAATAACGATAACATTCATGCCAAAATTCTGTTACAGGGATAACTGAAAGATGCAATTCAAATAGATCCAATTGTACAGTGCAGAGACATGAGATAAAGAAATCGTTCAGATATCAATTATAATGGAGCATAGTATATCACATAAAAGATGTATCAGATTACTTAAATAACAGAAATAAACAAACCACACACAAATCACCGTATAATAATACAAAAGCAAGTGTCCTTCGGAGTCGGGCCCT
>APFE031010120.1:0-18525 GCA_000404065.3 Pinus taeda | reverse complement strand
TCATCAGAGGTAAAATCATAAGTTTTGTCAATGATAGAAAACTCAAAAAAAACGGTATCAGGGTCTTCTGAGGTTAAGCCATGGAAGTGAGGAAGGGAACAGGGGCTTATGCTTTTCATCCTAGCATCTCCATTAGTCTCTTTAATGGGAAAATCACCCTCATTTCTATTTTCAGCACTATTTCTATTTTTAGCCATGGTGTAAGTGTCTGGAATGGTTTTTTCTTCTTCTTCCCCAATAGGCTCTTCAAACATCTTTGGTTTCTCATCTAAAGGGTCCTCTAACTCCCCTGAAGTCAGAGAGGGAAGCAAACAACCATCAAAGAAGGGGGAAGGTTGACTGAATGAAGGACAGAGGTAGAACACATAGATGCATGAAAATTGAGAAAGCCGAAAAGATAAAAGATGTGGGCCTCCTGGAGGAGAAAATCAATGAAATGGACAAGGAATTGAATGATTGGAAACTAAGAGAGTCAATTGTGACAGAGAAACTACAAGAAGAAAACACAAGGCTAAGAGAGCACCTGCAAGAAAAAGAGACACAACTTGCTACTATGGAAATTTTATCTATGGAAGCCATATAGTGGAGGAATCCATGCAATTCCAAATAAAGACACTAGAAGATTATGAGTCTTTACCTTTCCAAGAAAACAGACAATTCATTGAGTTTTGAAAAAAGGAAACTATTGAGGATAGGGCAAAACTAGCTGAGTTTTACATGCATAATTTAACAAATATGAATTTTTGGGACCCAAATCAATATTGGGAGAGATGCAACTTATGGCATTAGCCTCTTGGTTGACCCATGAGGAAACAAGAGCTGAAGAATCAAAGAAGGTGATGGAAAAAAAATAAATGTATCCCTTATACATCAGAGCATAATTAGTAAGCCCCAAGGCTATCACCAGTATCCAAAATCTCATCTCCTCTGATTCTGATTTAGCACCTAGTTACATGGAAGCCCAGGAACAATCCATCGTGCATTTTGAAGACACCTTTAGGATTTTGGGAATATAGAGTTTGTAGGCTTGTTAAATAAGGTGGCATGCCTTGCCCCACATTTACAAGTCAGAGTTTATCACTCTCTGAAAAGACTAAGGAATTCCTGGGAGAGAACCCCGTTATAAAAAAGGATCATGAAAAGGTTGAAGATCAAATGGATAGGACTCAAACTCATCCCTCCTTTACTATTAGGCCTACAAGAGAGAAGGAACCAGGCAAAAGAACAAAAATAATGAACAGACATAGAGGAAAATGCAAGGTTATATCAACAGGAAGGCACACCATTTGAGATGTCATGGGATGTCAAAGAGGCCACCAGGGCCATGCATGAACTTCACTTCGGTGACTAAGTTTCTCAAAGGATGAGCAACACTTTCAGGATTCATCAGGGGGTGATAATCAGGCCCATCAATAGGTATATTTTGAGGTTGATTGTTCTATCCTCGAGCCCTTAAAACTCTCCTTTTCTCACATTAATTCACATTTTTAGACATCATATGCTTAGTAGGAAGAATATAGGTTTTTTTCATCTTGTATGGCCTAATGTGGTTAATATGTAGGAAAAAGAAGCATTTTTGTTGATATTTACCATACAGGGGCTTGATGGAGACACCTAGAGAAAATATTGGGGGCTTTTCCAACTCATTAACTCCCTATCTTAGCTTCAGATCAAAGAATCCTCATCGACAACTTGAATTCACCAGCATAAGAGGAAATCTAAGTGCATGACAAGGTCAAAGGGAACCAGGTCCACAAATATCGAGAGTTTCGAGGGGAGAATTACTCCTTTCAAGGGAGAAGCCCCTCAATTACTTTTGTATAAATAAACTAGCTCAAAGGATCATTAGGGTTCCAATTTTGGTTGCAACTAGGAGTAGCCATTGAGAGCCTAGTGCCTGACATTGTTATTCTTATCTTTCATGTGATGTATGTGACAATCATTTTATGTTAATGAGAAGTTTACAATTGGTTTGCATCTGAGTTAGTTTTGGAGGGATGAAAGCCTTGAGTTTGGGCCCAACCCGTAGAATTTAGTCCCTCTCTTGTATTTTTTTCTTGTTCTTTTTCAAAGCATTGCAATCCTTTCCTTGTTTCAATAGAGGTTATATCATAAGAACTTATAATTGTAGCCTTTCCTATCACTTCTCTTATGGGAAGAGTGACTGGAAAGATCCACAATAACAACTCAAAAATATTTGTTTATGATTTCTTGGAAATTGTTAAGTATTGGATTGTAATCTTCCTGCATGTTTAATTTCTACAACTTAGGAGTTAGCAGGATTGTTTTTTCAATTGAAATTGTGTTGTAGGTTTGAGTATATTTCAATCAAATTCAACTCCTTTTTTCCATGTTAATTTACTTTGCTACAATAATGATCATTTGATGCGTGTGTTTGATTGGTGTTTTTGGTTGTGTTGACCTGTAGGGGTGGGAACACCTTTCCACATCCACCTAGACATTTCCATCTTCCTCCTAGGCACCTCACCTTACTTCCAAACTCTATCTCCAATGTCACTTTATTAAGGTAAATGAAGGACACTATGGGCATCGACTTTGGTGCAAGATAGACCATCGAGGGGTTCTAAGCTTGGCTAAGGGGCTTCCATAGACTCCATTCAACTCCTTCTACCTTCATTCACCTTCCTCTACCTTCAAGACACCATTTTTGTCCTCAAAAAGCTCTTGGACCCTCCTCCTGTAGCAAAACAGCGCCTCTTGTAGCAATACAAAACCTCTTGTAGCACTTCCTGTAGCACACATGTAGCATTGTTTTCTTCAACCAATTTTTTCCATACTTTGAATTGGGCATACTTAATTTGAATAATGGCCCCCAAACTATGATTTAATGATTAGGGAAGACTCTAAGACCACTCCAAACTCATCCTTTCCTCACTACAACCATGAGATAGCAAAACATAGCTAGAATTAGTATTTTTGTTTAGAGGTATGTTAAAGATTGGATTCCCCATTTTCAAGCAAGTGTGAGTAGACAAAGGATGCATTAAAGTATGTTATTGATTTGATTAAGTGTGCGACTAGAATAGGATCATTTAATTTTGTAAATAGACTAGCATTTCCCTTTCATGCAATTTCAATTAGCATTTATATTTAATGAATAACATTTTTACCTTTGTAGTTAGAATCATGTTCATTTATGGTTTCGCGAGAAGTTTTCACTGTAATTAGTTAGAAGAGAGGTCTCTGAACACCTTTATCTAAATTCATGAACTGGGGTGACATGAGTAGAACCTAACCCATTGTGCATATAACATTGTAACCTCTAAGCTTGTATGAACCCCGGTTGGTAATTTAAGTTGAGAAGGTTTACGAGTTGCAACATCCTTGGTGCAATACTAGGGCTCATCAGCACCTTGAGTGAAAGAAAACAAACATTAGCTTCATGTTATTTGGAGAGGAACACAAGAAAGAAGAAAAATTCTTATTATTTGGATTATAGCAAAATGTAGTAGTATGTAGTAAAAAATCCTTGTTTTGTCAATCAATAATGACAATTGTATTTACATTACATTTCTAGGGAATACAATGGGTAGGTAGCGCCATAAACATGCAAAATGATGGTAGGGTGCTTGTTAAAGGGGAAAATAAGGCTTCATGTTTTAGTTTTTAGTTTTTATATTAAAAAATAAACAAAGAGAATACAATTAGTATCTTTTGATCTTCTCCTAAAAACAGGTTCGATAGTCCCCATACAGTCTCCTTGGTAACCAATCTATTAGGTGACCTAGAAATGGCTGTCAAAACTCTAATGCCCCCTTCCATCGCAACCACTTTGAAAACATTTGCATTGATTGATAAATTTGCTATGACCTATAGAAAAACAAATAAAATTCACTTGCGGACAACGTAATTGAGCCTTATAACATGTAATTGGAGAAATGATCAACCAAACTGACTCTCCAACTTCACACAAATGACAAGTGCATCTAATAGCGATGATTGGTTTCACAGAATCATTCATGGAGAAGTAAATTGAGAAAGTTATTCAAAATTCAAAGTAAACATAAATCGACTCCTATAAATTGGGAAAGTTGGTTTCACAGAATCACTAATGAGCAAGTAAAATTGAGAAATTTGTGCAAAGTGCAAGGTACCTTTGATGCTTCTAACTATACGCCTCTCGACGTAGCTTTGCGAGATTGAAAAAAAACCTAATCTTTCTGCCATGCATTATAATTTCTTCCCTAACAGGATTGCTGGTTGTAGTCTCATCATCAATCATCACAAATGTCATAGGTGCAAGGGTTTCTCTCGATAGCTTGAAACACACATAACATTTAAGCCCTTCAAAAACAACAACCAAAAAGCCACATCTCGGGTTATATCCCTGCGTGATACATCCAACACAACCAATTTCACAAAAATGACCCTAAGTTGTGAATTTTTCCTCCACTTGATGTTCCCAGAACCTGCCATTTATAAAACCCTAAGAACCTGCCATGTACAAAGCCCTAAGAGGCACTGTGTTTCCCAACATCATCTCGTCAACGTTCATGAAATCGAAGAAGCCAAGGTCTGAATGAACATGAAAATGATTGATAAGTGCTTTGATTTCAAACTCGTCCACATTCCTCAGCCCCATCAGCTGGAACCACTTAAGCCATGGGCAGCATAGGGCCACAATTCTGATCACATTGCTCATGATTTTGTTGTAGAAATTGTTAAAATAAGCTAATTACTCCCACATGAGGAGTTGGCTAAAATTACAGAGTCAAACTACTATCACTTCTATCAATGAGTTACAAGTTACAATTTCAACCAATTATGAGGCAATGATAGACATAATACGGATTCCAATTTAGAAACTGCTTTCAAAAGTCAGGTTTCTATTTCAAGGGATAGAGGTCAAGGAAAAAGTATATCGAGAGGCAGAGGACGAGGTGAAAGACATGGTGGTCAGAGAGATGGCTGAGAAGAGCATGAACATCAAAGTGAAAGCAACAACAAAAGCTTAAGAAAAAATTAAAGAGTTGATAAATAAAAGGTGAGATGTTATTACTGCAATAAAATTTGGTCACTATGCCCGTGATTGTAGCAAGAGGATAGCTGATCAAGGGAAATAGAGTGCTAATGTCACTACAGAGAGTGCTAACTCCATGTTGCTATCTTTCCATAACATGCATGAACCTTCTGATAATGTGTGGCTATGGGATAGTGGTTACGGTAACCACACGACAGGAAACAAGATTTTGGTTGCAAATTTGGATCAATCTGTGAAGACAGAGGTAAATTTGGGGACTAACAAGACTTTAGATGTAGATGGAAAAGGAGTGGTCAACATTCTAATGAAGCAGGGTGAGCCGAAGACAATCTCTAAGGTATATTATGTCCCTGGGCTTAAACATAATTTTATAAGTGTTGGTCGATTGACACATAAGGGATACAAAGTTATCTTTCAAGGAAATGAATGTGTTAAATATGGCAAGACCCCAAGCAAGCAACTGATAGAAAAGGTGCTTATGACGATGAACAAACTCTTCCCTCTAGCCGTGAATTACAGTGATCATGTCAGTTCATTTACAATTACATGTTCTAATGATTATTGGTTATGGCACTTTCGATTTGGACACTTGCACTTTTGTAGGTTAAGATGGTTGCAACAGAAATAGATAGTTAGAGGATTACCTCCCATCAAAGAACCTACTAGTACTTGTGAGTTTTACATCTTGGGAAAGTAACACCATGAAAGTTTTCCAAAGGAAGTTGCATACATAGCAAAGAAACCTCTTGAGCTAGTGCATACATAATTGTGTGGACCTATGAGGACACAGTCGATTGGTGGAAGTTGTTACTTCCTCACTTTCATTGATGACTATAGCAGAAAGACGTAGGTTTACTGTTTGAGTCAGAAGTCTGAAAATTATGCAAAGTTCAAAGAATTCAAAGCCTTAGCAGAGAACCAAATTGATCGATAGATCAAGGTATTGAGATCAGATTGTGGTGGAGAATATGGTTCAAAGGGATTCCATGATTACTACAAACAACATGGAATAATAAGATAGTTTACAACTAGGTACGCACTGCAACAGAATGGAGTAGTAGAGAAAAAGAACATAACCATTATGAGCATGACAAGGAGCATGTTAAAAGAAAGAACATTTTCTAATGAGTATTGGGCAGAAGGAGTTGCATGTGTTGTTTATGTGATAAACAGATCTCCTACAAAGAGTGTGATGAATAGAGTACCAAAAGATGCATGGTCCGGTATGTCTTACAACATATCTCATCTCAGAGAATTTGGATGTGTATGTTATGCACATGTGCCTAGACAACTAAGAAGCAAATTGGATGGTAAAAGTGAAGAATGAATATTTACTGGTTATAATGAGAAATTAAAAGCTTACAAACTACATAACCTTATCACAAAGAGGACCATAATGAGTAGAGATGTTGTGTTCAAAGAACAAGAGTCATGGAATCAGACAGTAGACAAAATAGTTGATGCACAGGTGCCACTGATGGAAGAAGATGAAGTAGTAGACAAGGAGTAGCAAGAATCACAGGTGAAGACACCAAACAGAGACACACCAAGAAGGACTCCAAGATTCTCTGAGCAGCATGGATCTTCAAGTAGATCAGTAGATCGAGATTCTCCCAGCAATAAATCAGATGATGAATCAAGCAATGGTAAGAGAAGGATGAGAAGTTTGAAATATATTTATGGTGATTTGGATGTTAGTTCAAATTTTTCATTGTTGTCATTCCAACCTTCTTTGTTTAAAGAAGCTATCAGAGATGAAAAATGGGTGCAAGATATGGATGATCATATTGAAGCTATTGAAAAGAATGATACATGGGATTCGGTTGATTTATCGAAGGACAAAAACTTCATTGGTGTAAAATGGGTGTACAAGACAAAGTTGAATGACAAAGGTGAAATTGACAAATTTAAAGCATGACTTGTAGCAAAAGGATTCTTGCAACAAACATGAATAGGCTTTGGAGAAATGTTTTCTCTGGTAGCCAAATTGGATATTGTAAGAGAAATTCTAGCCATAGCAGCTCAAAACAAGTGGAAAGTATATCAAATGGATGTGAAATCAACCTTCTTTAATGGAATTATAGAAGAAGAAATTTATTTATAGCAACCATCAAGTTATGAATTTGAAGATAAAGAAGATAAATTTTACAGGTTGAAAAAGGCGCTCTATGGACTCAAGCAAGCACCTAGAGATTGGTAAAGCAAAATTGATAGCCACGTGATCAAGAATGGATTTTTGTAGAAGCAACATTGAGCCTACCCTGTACACAAAGGTAAATGAGCATGGATTGATTTTGATTATTTGCTTATATGTTGATGACGTGAATTATATAGGTGATTTCGAATTCAATGAAATTAAAGAAGCCATGATGAAATAATTTGAGATGACAAATCCTAGACATATAAAATATTTTCTTGGCATAGGAGTTGAGCTATCTGGAAAAAGAATTTTTATTTGCCAAAATAAATATGTTAGAGATTTGCTGAAAATATTCAGGATGGAGAATTGCAAACCTGTCCCTACAGCAGTTGCAATAGGTACAAAGTTAAGCAAGGACGAGGAAGGACTAGATGTCAATCCAACTCTATTCAAAAGATTCGTTGGTAGTCTCGTGTATCTCACAGCTACAAGACCGGACATTATGTAAGGAGTGAGTTTGATTTCCAAATTTATGAAGACTCCAAAAGACACATTGGAGTGCAGGAAAACGAATTTTGAGATACATAAGAGGAACTCAGATTATGGCTTAATTTATGCAAGAACATTGAAGAAGGATTTGAATGGGTATACAGATGGTGATTTTGCAGGCACTTTGGATGATAGGAAGAGAACTTCTGATTATGCGTTCCATCTTGGTTCAGGTGTGATAGCATGGGCGTCTAAGAAGCAACCTATTGTGACACTTTCGTTAATAGAAGCAAAATATGTAGCAGCAATATCGACAACATGTCAAGCAACGTGGTTAAGCAGAGTATTTGATGGAGTCAAGAAGAAACAACAAGGATCAATAGCAATATATTGTGACAACACCTCGACGCTTGCACTATCCAAGAATAATGCTTATTATCAAAGGAACAAGCATATTTATACTAGATATCACTTTATTAGAGAACTTGTGAGCAATGGAGAAGTTCACTTGGTAAATCTAATGATCAATTAGCTGATATATTTACTAAGTCGTTAGGAAAAGATGTGTTTGAGTTTCATAGAAGAAATTTGGGTGTTGTAAGCCTAGCTCAGACATAGACCAACAAGCATGTTTGAGTTGTCATGTTGTAATTAAGGGGAAGAGTTAAAATAAGCTAATTACTCATGCATGAAGAGTAGACTAAAATTAGAGAGTCGAGTTGTCATGTTGTAATTAAGGGGAAGTGTTAAAATAAGCCAATTACTCATGCATGAAGAGTTGACTAAAATTAGAGAGTCACTCAGAGTTGAGTAAGTAGAGTTAATTCATAGTCGAATTTAGTGTGTTGTTGCATGTCAAGTTATTTTAGGCCAGTCATTAGTTGGAAAAGGTTAAATACCCTTCACCAGGTTCATTGTAATCGTCAAGTTTTTTTGTGATCAATAGAAGAGCCGCAACTCGTGTGTTTTGTGTGTGAAATTTGTGTTTAAACTCCTCTACCTTTCCAACAGAAATCTAGCCCTAACTACATGCTCTCCAACCACTACTGGTGGGTCACCAACATGGAAAGCAACACAACAAGTCCACATTCATCTCCCAAGTTCCTTCACCTCTAGGTTTATGACCATGTTCCTGACACTAGCTCCCATGAACGGTATGCTCAGCCATTGGTTGCATTGTTGGGCAAGAGAAGACACAATGGTAAAGTCCAGATTGTGCGCCCTGATGTCAAGTGAAGTTCACAAGCACGACAGAGTGCCTAAAAGACTCCATGTCCTAAATAGAGGCAAGGCTCATGCTCCTCCTCAACCACCCAAATAATAAGCTCTCTACTAAAATCCTATGTAACATCTACATTAGCCTGAAAGGTTTTTCTCTAAACCTTTGGATTCATTGGGTTTATTTGCTTTCCCTTTTCAAAATTTTCCCAAACACAAATTGTCTTAACTTTTTACTCTTTTACCCCAAGTATATTAATTTTTAACTTTCCACATTAAAATAATTTAATTTTGATTAAAGATTATTTTCATCTTAAAAATATGTCATAAATTATTCTAAGGTGTAATAGTGATTCCTTCTATTGTACTTTGCACTTTAGAAACATTTGCGAGTTTAATCCCCACGTACAACCAAAAATATATCTCATTTATTAAATTTTAATGATTTACATAATTTCATTATTAAAAATACAAAAAAAAAATACGAAAGCTTTATTCTGAAGTATTCCTTTCCTGGCATTTATCTGCCTGATATGGACAACAGTTTTCACTTCCCATCTTCAAATTTTACCAATCTACTTTAGTTAAATAGATCTACCCATGGCGTTAAAACCATCAAACTGATAGCTAAAAATGGTTTCCAAAATTTCAAACCTAACCAAGTAAATCAAAGCAAGAAAAGAAACTAAAGGTTACAATGCACGCAACAGCTGTTTGTGTTTGTACCGCATATTGTGGAGTAGTCTCTCCAATCCAGTGGCCGCCACTGACCATTGCCGTCCAAGTCGATTCTCTTGTTACTGTTCATAACGTGCCCGATGTGGCAAGCTAAACACAACCAAGCTGGCAGACGACGACTCGCCAATCAATCTGCCATTCATTTATATTTGTTTTAAACGGTATGCCGGGCTCCAGATTTCTTGTGTATTTGATTAATGGTAACATGAGAGATATCTCCTTAAAACGACTCGCCTCACCTGAGTTGGACTGCCTGGATTTTAGAAAGAGATAGGCATCTGAAACGCGTGAGAGTGGGATAAACAGAACGCCAACGCTGACGGCTCTATTTTTTAAAGTTGGTGGGAATCAGGGTTGGAATTTCATAACAGAGTCACTCCGTCATATTGGACAGTTTGGACCCATCTTCACAGTTTCAAGAAAAGATGTTGACAGTTTTGCAAATTTTCAAGCGGTCGTGACAGCCCCTCAAATTCCATCCTTGGTGGGGATGAGTTAATAGCCAGCTATGTGTCTGCCCGTGTTTTGCTTTCGTCTGTCTGAATCGCCTCCGCGTTTTCTCCACAAATACAAAGAAACTACATACTAGAGCGCCGCCACTGTGAATTTATATGTGTGGTGGACCCCGTGAACGATGCCAAACTTGGTAATTGATAAATGCTGTAGGCCCTGAACCTGGTATTATTATTATTTGGTATAGTACTGGGGCAAAGAACAAAAGGTTTAGAAAAGAAGAAAAAAGAACAGAGAGATGAAAGATGGCATCATTATTATTTGGTATAGTATTAGGGTAAAGAGCAAAGAGATTTAGAAAAGAAGGATAAGGACCGAAAGATCGAAGATTTGGTGCATAAACGTGTCAGCTTAGAAGTATTTGAACGTTGTTATCACTCAGTGCTTCTAGTGGAAAACTACAAGATGGCGACTTTTTAAACTTTTTGATTAGAAATCTGGGTTAGCCAACTAAGAGAAAGAAGAATTTTATGTTTTCCAGAAATTCATGTTGCTTTCTGGAAGTGTCCTTTGCCATTCAAAATGTTAGCGTACATAAAAATGACATGCTTCATGAAAAATATGGTGTGAGGATCAAATTTCAACGTGAGCTAAGTTGTGCGAAACTGGCATACTCGAGAGAAAAAGGATAAATGTGGGTTTGGGTTGGTTAATTGTCAATATCAACATCCACTTACCTGGAACAAGAGAAATTTTCATTTTATTATCATTTCATTAACAAAAACAGTTGTAGACTTTGGTGACAACATAATTGACCATGAGAGGAATTTTCTTTTTAATTAATTAATGAATGAAAACTCGTAATATGGTCACATCGTGATCATTGGCCATAAAACGAATAGGAAAAGGCCTTATCCTTTTTCAATAATGAAAATTTATATGAATAACTTACAATTATAATTATAATTGATAAAAAACAGATTAGGTGGGAATGTGCAGTTAAATAAAGTTTTTGGTAAGATTTTGATAAAATTTTATAAAAGTTGTGAGAAAATTAAATTATAATTATAAATTTTAAAATTTGAAATAGTGTTGAATCTATTATCAAACAAAATTCAAATATTCTTCCTGTCAAATTTATTGAAAAAAAAAAAAACCACATTCCAACCATTTTTTTTTATAACCTCAATAAACAACTTCAATGCGAGTTGAATTCGTTTGAGAAGCTTCTCGCATGTTTCCACTCTTTGAAATATTGAAATGCACTTTCCCAGAATTATACATTTTTTAAAGCTTGCTCTTTTTGGTGTGCAAAATGTATATACAATTTTTAAAACTGTTATTGTGTAGTAATATTTTGTGTATTTATAATTTTCTTTGCTACGCACTCCAGAGCAACGCGTATATCATGATAAATTTTGGTTTTGGGAATTTTTATATTAACTCTTCAATTATAAATCGTTTTGATCAGACTGTAAAGGAATTTTAAGAAACTTTTTGTTCTGTTTTTTGATTGGTTTGTATTGGTTTAATATATTTATGTCAATAGTTTTATCTATTTTCGAATAAGTAAATTAGGGTAAATATTTAATATTTTTTAATATAAAATATTATTTTATTATTTATAATATTTTTTCAAATTTATTTCTAAAAAATATATATATAATTTTTTTTTTTTTTAGAAAAATAAATATTTTAAAATTATAATTTAATGTGGATATGTATAAATTTTTTTAAAAATGTTTAACTTCAAACTTTAAAATAAAATTTATGAGAATTTATTTTTATTTTATTAATAATTATTGTTACATTTTAAAATTAGCCATCTTTTAATAATATCTTATTTATTATACTAAATTTAAATATAAAAATATTCAATATTATTCTTCTTTTAATAAAAATAACTTTATTCTTTCTACTTTGCTAATTTTATTTAAAAAAATATTTTTATTTGAATTGAAATTTAATTTAAAAAAAAAAAAAAAAAAACAAACTCTTATATTTTATATTATTTATTTTTATTTTCACTTTAAAAAATAATTTATCTAACCATTAATATAATTAAGTATTATATACATATTTTCCACATGTTTAAGAGGGTTAGCAAGGAAAAAACCAAAGAGATGTGTGGAGGCTTTAATCTAAGTTTGGATTAATAAGTACTAGGCTAGCTATGGGTGCTATACATATAGTGTTATAATTACTTATGATATTAAGTAATAAATGTTCTTATCATTACTAAGGACAAGTTTAAACCTTAATAGATTTTATTTTTTTCTGCTCATGATAGATATGAAGTTAGATGGATCTAATATGGTAGTAGTATACACAAATCAAACGTTGAAATATATATCTAAATTGCTTATACCTGTTTTGCCCTTTTTTCTTTGTTAAGTTGTTTGAGTTTGATTTCAAGCAACATGTGGCTTGAGAAACTCCAGCTTAGGGGCTTACTAGGGGCATCTAAGCTGTCAAAATCACTAAGGATTGCACCTGGCCTAGGCCACACCATCTCTTAACATGACTCAATTTGTGTCCACAAAGTTTGGAGTTACTTAATAGTATACCCAATCATAGTCTATTATACACCCCATGGGCTAGCCTTTTTGTCCTATTAATTAAATTCATTAATTAAAAAAAATGTAATATGAATTAAGTTATGTTTTTTTTGGCATGTGGTATTGATAAAGTATGTTATTGGCCCAAAGCCTATATACAAATTAAGAATATTCATGATCAAGTGGGAGTGAATATTCACGATGAGGAATCTCTTTACATGGCTTTTTAAAAATGTATATATGTTTAAGTTATACAGTAATTATTTTATCATTAATACCCGGATGTGGGCGTTCATCCTAGGGATTAACATGACAAGACGACAAGGCGGCGGACGGGTTGGCAACATGGCTCCCTGCAACTTCCCCCATGCCACACTGATTTGCATTCAAGTCACCTTGCAGGAGCCATTTAATGAATGCATTGGTCGAGGCATAATCAATTGCCACATAACAATGGAGCCTGCGAATTTCTCTGTTATTCCTCCCCCCCTAATTCACTGTTTTTGTCCTCCGCAGGCGGGAGAGCCTACTGTGCGCATCATCATAGGTTGTCGATGCTGGCTGTTAAGCTGCATCGATCTGGGCAATGGATTCCACCATTCCCACACCCGCCCCTACAATCTTGCTCATGTCCACAACTCCTCTGTAATTTCCTCGCACCGCTCCTTTGTTAATTCCTCCATAATCCCTGCTGCCTCTTCCCCTCCTTCCATCCCCATCATGGTCCGCCACCGTATGCGAAGTAGAAGAGGGGGCACAAGAGGCGGAAGCTCTCGCTCACCTGCAATATCCAACCCCGATTCGATTTCCCCTACCTTCTCAGCCGATAACCCCAACCCGCTTAGTTTCGCAAGGCGTTACCCAGACACCCGAAGTGGCAGAGGCAGAGCTTGGCTCCATGGCACAGGTCATGGAGATGCAACAGTACGCACTGCTAACTTTCCCCTTCCTTTGCACCCTGCTCCTCACACCACGCAGTTTCATTTTCACAGCTTCCTGAACCGCCCAGTAATTGTCGCCACTGTCTCAATTACCTTCACAGAAGCAATTGAGCCGCCAGCTCCTCTGGCTGATCACACTGAGGAGGCGAACAAAGCAGAACCAAGCAGCAGGAGCCGAGGCAACACTGGTGACCAGAAAGCTAATGAAGGTCGAGCTACCTTGCATGGCATAATGGAGGCTGGCAGTTAGCATGTTGAGGAGGGCAAGCACAGTTACATGCAGTTATCTGGTTGTCGCCCAGGAGACACGTCAGGAATGCATGTAGGCGCATGCAGCATTGAGGGAGACCATCCAACACATGGACATGGCACTTTGAACGAGGATGACGGTTCGGATAAGTACGCGTGTCCGATTGTGGAGGAACCAGCCCCGGAGGAACCAGGTGTCGAGTTTGCTAGTGGACGTTTTGTCTTGCTGACGGTTCAGTTTCTGTTATGTCTTTTGTGTCTTCTGGTTAGGATTATGATTTGGTTAAACTGTTTCTGTTATGTTGAAATCAAACTGGTTACCCTTGTGTGGGCTTTTGTTTTTTGGACTCATACTTTTTGGACTGGTTTCCCCTCTATTGGGGCAGTCAAAGATAATTATTATGACTGTGTGATAAATGATGCTCAGATCCTTTGAGGTCGAGCCTCACTATAAATCCTTTTTTGTATCATATTAATAGACTAAACTTACTTAGAAAAAAAATTGTTTTATCATTAATAATCATAATAAAGCTATAATTTTATTAAATTTTATATTTTTTTTTCGTCTAGATGGTAATCCTGTGTTATGTTGAGGCACTCCTTGATGTGAAGTCATGGGCTCAATTCTCCACCCAGATTGTGGTGATATGTTGGACATGATGAAGATCTAATCCTGCTAAGCTTTATATATGTGTGTGTGTGTGTGTGTGTATTCTTTTACCAACTACCATTTAATTTATATGCCTAAGCTAATAGGTACATAATCATAGTCATGTTTCTAATAGAGAAAAGACTTGTTTTTACAATGAAGATAAGATAATTTGTATTGATTTTGATTAAAAAATTATAAGTGAAAAAATAGTTTGGTATGTCCTCTATCTTTCTCCATAATTCTCTAAAGATGTGATAACCACAAAATTCACAACAATATATTTTACTGAGAGTGATGCTAGTTTGAAGGAGGAGTCTCTTCTTATCTCATATCTTAAGATCCACTAATTTACTATTGGTTTTAATTCCATAATAAGCTTTCCATCATCCATGTAGATAGAGCAGATGAAAATCATGTGATGCCATAAAAAAGAGCATGTGTATCTAGAAAAATGTGTAAATGTTTCTCGATCTAGATTAAGCAAGGCATAGACTCAAAAATGTGCACACACTTGAGAATGCACAAACATTCTTAAAAATAAACAAATATTCTTATTGAAATCAATATTATTAAAAATATTATTTACAATATAAATAAATTCATGTTTTAATATATATAAATATTAACCTTTTACATATTTCACACTGTTATACCCAATAATTTCATGTAACACAATACTAATATTTTAAAATTAAAAATAAATAACAACATGAAAAAATTAAATTAATTTAAATTAAACGGATCTCAAACTGAGATTGTCAAAATATAAAAAACCAATAACATAATTTTAGATAAATATTATATTAATAATAAATTTATTTAATTAATTAACATAAATAATGATAAATTTGTTCATTGGTGGCTTCATTCTCAACTTGTTTAATATTTTCAAGACCAAGCTAAAACGTTAAAAATTCCACGATTGCATGAGCTTGACCTTGAAATCCCTGGGTCAAGGTTATCCTAGGGTGTTGGGTAGTTATTCTTATGAATTCCTCTCATGACATCCACATTAGATGTCTCCCAAGAAGGGCAGCTAACAATGGAGCCGGATTCATTTTCTTTGGACTTTTTGTAGACATTAAGAAAATATATGGAGCCGGATTCAATGCTAGTTATTGATTGAATGGCTTTGATTTCCGATCTCAAACTTGACAACTCGATCATAAGGTAGATAAGTTGTCTACGGAGGCCCTTCCTTTTCTCATTGGGAAATGGGATTTACACGTTCTTTGATAGTGAGGGAGTGGAATCAATGGAATTTAGATGGTAGGTTTTTGCTAGGATATTTTTGAATGATGTATTTATGAAAATTTGTAGCTAAGGAAATTTTGTCTATTTTTGGGAAATGATAGGTAAGTTATAATATTGATTTGTTTTTATCGAGAAACGCATAAAACTATTAATTGGATTTGAGTTGGCAATGATGAATTATTATCCTTTTATTTAGGTTTAAGTTTTTTTTGTTGCTTTGTGTACTGATAATGGTAAATAAATAAATTATAATTTATTGATCATGTAGAGTTCTCTATACGGGCCTTCATATGAGAACATTTCACATGTGGATTTGAATCCACCCAAGTTTTTCATAATTAGACAACCTAATTTATATATTTATATTATGATGTTGTGTAACTATTATGATATTATTTAGTATATTATATAATTAACTTTAATAATAGCGTTAGAACCTTATTCACTTATTTAAGTTGTTTAAATTAAAAATCAAAATAATTAAATTATATTTATTAAAAATGTTTTTCTCATTTTAGTGATAAAAAAATTAAATATAAGTTAACATAAATAAATTAAAAAAAAAAACATGTAACAAAATTCTTAATCATGATTAACCGTCACTTTATTATAGAGATTATTAATCTATAAAGAGGCTTTGTTACAATACCATAGGCCAATACCATAGTTTTCTAATAACACATTTGTTAATTAAAGAATTTAATTAGAAGAGCAAAAAAGACATAACTACTTTGGAAATAAATCTTAGTCGTGGATTTGTGTATACTATTAAGAATATTCTATAGAGTTTAAATCCTTAACAGTGATCTAATAATTATTGATAATTAAATTAAAATTATGAAGCCTTTTTCCAAAATAGACATTTACATAATTAATATGGTATTGATTAAGATTTATTAATAATTAACTAGATATTTTATTTGATATGTTACTATATAGCCATCATAATAACCAATTAGATCTAATTTAAATATAATTTGAGTTGAATTTAGATATAATTTGAGTTGATGTGAAATAAAATGGTATTCTCTTACTATATATAACTGTCATTTCTTGTTATTTAAAATGTAATTTGGAATGCATAAATGGAAGTAACACATTGAAAAACCGGAGCACTTGAACTCTGCAAATTAAACAACAAAAAATTATGATTTCTACCTTATTTTAAGTAAAATAGACCAAAACATTACAAGAAAAAAAGATTATTCATATGTTAGTTAGACCATATATGTTTTAAAAAACATCCAATTCTTATTAATCCCTACCAAAGAAGATTATATCAATCAATTTTCTCTTTAAAAATTATTAGTTTAGCTTTTAACTTTATATATATTTTTTAATATATATATTAACATTTCATTTGAAAATAAATTTAGTGTCTTAGTGCATCTTTTTTTTTCTCGCTATTCTATTATATTACAAAAAGTCAAAAGTTACATCAGTATTACAACAGGGCCGTGGCCCTCTAACTCCTGCCGAGAAATTGACAGTTTGCCCAAGTTTAGACATATCCAAAATTGAACAGGTACAAAAATTGGATGCTATGACAGACTAACATTACGACTCATGACATTGCTTATAGCCCACACAGATAACATATGGATAGCCAACACATAGATTTTGAAATCTAAACTGCTACGCGTGTAAGACACCCATATCCAGGAGTGTCTTAGTACATCCTTACCAACATATAATATCAACTATAAATTTGTATAACGACATCACTTTTAAACTTTGTGATATCTGATGTTTAAATTTAGAAACAAATACATATATTTTTTAGTATATTAAAAAAATTATATTTTTAAATGAAAAGTGTTATTGGAGTTTTTTCCATACATAATGCAATTTAAATTTGGAAGTACCCACTACTTTTCCATTTTAATATTTTGGATATCATTTCTAAACATTTTGGATATTTTATTGTTAATTAGTAATTGATATTGTCAATTATAATGGTTATAATTTTGTTATAAATTGATATAATTATATATCAAAAATTATATATTTTTAAATTACAAGTGTTATTGGAGTTTTTTCTATATAATGCAATTTGTATGCAATTTAAATTGGGGAGTATTTATCACTTTTCTATTTCAATAATTATGTCATGATTTCTAAATATTTTGGATATTTTGTTGTTGATTAGTAATTAATATTGTCAATTGTAATGGTTATTATAATTTTGTTATAAATTGATATTATTAGTTAATATATATTAATTCATCACTATTATTTAATGAAACCACATTAAAATATATAATCATAAAGAGAGATTTAATTGGATTTAGAAATTGAAATTAGTTCATATCTTTATCTTCTATAAATAGATATTCTATTTGTGATAATTAATTTGTTATAAATCCCTATCATAGTTAGCATGGATTAATAGTGGAAATGATTTAGGAGGGATTATATAACATGTAAATGGAGAGCAATCAATTTAACTAGTAACCACTATTAGTTTAGCATTGAACAATCCAAATTATAATGCTTGCCTTTAAAAAAATAAATATTTATTTTTGAATAGTATTAAAACAAATTCAAACATTTCTTTGAAATACAATGCTATGTGGATAAACTCCATGTATATTTTATGTCATAATTTCTAAATATAACTTATTCATGCCATGCTTTTTAGATAATTGTCTCAAGGTCAATACGAAAACCAACCAAAATTAAAATCCATGAAAATAGCTCATACTCAATGTAAATAACATATTTAATATAGTACCCATTATAATTTAAGCAAATCTTTACATCCAAAATGAATATAAATAAATTATAAATAAATATATTTACATGGAGTTAATAGAAAAAGATCAAAGATT
>APFE031010119.1:2002-88139 GCA_000404065.3 Pinus taeda | reverse complement strand
CCCCCCCCCCCCCCCTCTCAGTATTATTTCCAACATTTAGTGGTTATAATCAAATTCAGGGAGCAGTTGAGGATCAGGATAAAACCATATTTACTTGTCCATGGGGAACTTTTTCCTACCGAGTACTTCCTTTTAGGTTGTGTAATGCTCCTGCAACATTCCAAAGAGAAGTACTGGGAATTTTCTCTGATCTAATACATGATTGTGTAGAGGTATATATGGATGATTTTACAATCTATGGAAACACATTTGAAGAAACTTTAAAAAATTTGGAAAAAGTTCTTAAAAGATGTAAAGAAACAAACCTTTCATTAAGCCATGAAAAATGTTTTATGATGTTTACAGAAGGTATTGTTTTAGGACATCACATTTCGGGAGATGGGATTAAAGTTGACAAATCTAAATTTGAAGTCATCTCTAAGTTATAAATTCCAAATTGCCAAAAGGATGTTAGAAGTTTTCTAGGATTTATAGGATACTATAGAAGGTTTATAGAAAACTTCACTAAAATAGCATCTCCACTCTTCAAATTGCTTACAAAAGATTATGAATTCAGTTGGAATCCTAATTTCCAACTAGCATTTGAAACCTTGAAAGCAAAAATTTCTGAAGCACCTATTTTAAGAGGTCCAAATTGGAAACTTCCTTTCCATATTTCCACATATGCTTTAGATACAGCTCTAGGAGCTATATTGGGATAAAAAGATTTGATTCCTTATGCCATTTACTATACAAGTAAGAATTTGACTCCCACTAAGTTGAATTATATTATGACTGAAAAGGAATTTTTGGTTGTTGTTCATGCAATTAATAAGTTCAAACACTATATAACAGGCTATGAAGCCTTTGTTCATTCAGATCACTTTGCAATTAGATATTTGATGAATAAACCTATTACTAATGGAATAGTTACAAGCTGCCTTTTAATTTTGCAAGAATTCAACATTATTGTGCTAAATAGACCTGGAAAACAAAACACAGTTACTGATTTCTTGTCCAAGATTCAGAATATCAAAGAAAACTCTCTAGTTGAAGATAAGTTTCCTTATGAATATCTTTTTACAGTAACTACTCAAACTCTTTGGTTTGCAGATGTTTCTAATTACTTGGTTACAAGGAAGTTACCTTCACATTTGTTTCCTAGAGAGAAAAGAAAGATTATTCAAGAAAGTGCAAGATATTCATGGATCACTAACGATTTGTATAAAATAGGGCTAGATCTTATGATTAGAAGGTGTGTTAGGGAAGATGAAATGCCTGATATTCTCAAAGCATATCATGATGAGCCATTTGGAGGACACTTTGCTCACAAGAGAACAACCTATAAAATCCTTTCTTTAGGATACTATTGGCCATCCATCTTCAAAGATGCTAAAGAATATGTCAAGAGGTGCGACAGCTGCCAAAGGGTAGGGAAACCTGCCCCCCATATGAAATGCCATTACAAACTCACGTACTTATTGAACCCTTTGAAAAGTGGGCTTTAGACTTTATTGGACCAATTAATCCTCCATCTAATTAGAAAAAGTATATATTGCTATGCACTGATTATGTCACCAAATGAGTAGAAGCCAAAGCATTACACTTTGCTAACGAAAAATCTGTAGTTAATTTTCTTTTTGATGACATCTTCACTCGTTTTAGTGTTCCAAGAGAAATTGTGACATATCAGGGATCTTAATTCACATCCAACATGATGGAAAGGCTTGTGGAGGAGTACAAGTTCAAGCATAGGAAATCTACTCCTTATCATCCACAAGCAAATGGTCAAGTGGAGTCTACAAATAAAGTGATCGAAGGAATCCTCACCAAGACTGTGCATCTACATAGAAGAGATTGGGCCAAAAGGCTTCCTGAAGCCTTATGGGCCTATAGAACTACATGGAGGAACACAATTGGACATACACCCTATGAACTTGTTTATGGGAAATAAGTCCTATTCCCTATAGAGTTCCAAATCAGAACTTTCAAGATGGCAGACTAGTTGGGGATGGAATTATCAGAGGCTCAAAAACATAGACTGGAGCAATTAAATGAACTTGATGAAATTATGCAAGAGGCAGTTCAAAGCACTGGTATAGTCCAACGACAGAGGGCTAAATGTCATGATAAATACATCAAGGACAAGAGGTTTCAAGAAGGAGATTAGGCATTATTATTTGATTCAAAGTTTAAATATTTTCAAGGGAAGTTGCAAACTCATTGGCTTGGGCCATATGAGATTGAAAAATTCTTTAGTAATGGAGCAGTGAGGATCAGAATGATAGATGAAAGTCAAACTCCTCTTCTTGTGAATGGTCATAGATTGAAAATATATCAAAAACCATTTCAAAGGAGGAGTTCATCAAGATCTTCCAGAACAATTCTGAAATGAAGTTAGTGAAGAAGAATCCTTCTTCTCCACCAACTTAGTCTTTGTTTTTCCTATCTAAAAGAAAAAGAAAAAGAAAAAAAAAAAAATATATATATATATATATATATTGTATATAAGGTTGAAAACCAATCATTGATTGGCATGCTTATACAGAAAATACAGGGTGAAAATCAGAAGTTTCTAACACCCTATATTTTGCATTTGCTTTTTGTAATAAGTGGTGACAAAAAGTCACAATTACTCTGCATTCTGTAAAATTCATTATCTTATCTCACTTCACTCTATTTTACAGTTTCACTTCATTCCATTGCCATATTTCACCAATAAATTTTTCCTTTTCTAGTATTTCTTTCATCTCCATTTCCATTTCATTCATTCATAAGCCATATTTCACTCTCTGTTTCACATTCTGCAATTGATTCTATCCTGCAGCTAATCTGATTCTACAGCAACAATTTGTTTATCAGTACAGGCACAAGTGTCCAGTTCATAATAAAATCTTGTATGCAAGTAATTGAAGAAAAATCAACTTTGAAGACCAATCATGCCTAAAGTACCTATGGATCAAACATCAAAATATTAGCAAGTGGAAGGTAAAGGTTCCAAAGGTAAATGCAAAAATTTATTTCAAAAAGCAATTTGAAAACATAAGCTTGTATAACATGTATGATCACATGTCTCCTTAATTAACCATCATGTGATTTGACCACCACGATGTCTCTGCCATATTTTTCGCCTTCAATGACAAAGGGTCCAATGATTCCTTCATAATTGATCTCTACTTCAAACTCCATAACTTGTACTTAACTGGTCCTCCACAGCTACACCTGTTAACGTTCAGATTAATGACATGACCTACCTATCTACGACTCTCCAAACCCTGACTATTTATTTATTACATGCCAACTCTTGATTTTTTCTCTCATATTTACGCAGCCATTTCGTATATACAGTCATCTCGTTTCTATATCCACAGTCATTATGTTTCCATATACCCAGTCATCTTGTTTTTGTATCCATAGTCATTTTGTTTCCATATACCCAGTCACTCCATTTCCATATACGTAGTCCTTCCATTTCTTAGACAGTGAGAGTATTTTGAAGGGTAACCAAGAACAGAGGATATGGGGCTTATTGTTAGTGTTAAACACACATGGACAACAAAAGAATAGGAAATATAAATCATGCAATACAATTTTATTAACAAGAGTTTTACATTTATAGTACATTATGTGACCGTTGGGATTCACATCCCAAGGTCTCTTGGACTGCTTTTTTCCATTCGAATTCCACACTAACCCATTTAGGATTAGGTATCCAACATTCCCCCCCTTAATCCGAAGGATTATGTATGAGTCCAAGAAGAGAGTTGTAATACAAAATGTGCAAATATGCATGGCAGCACTAGGCTGAATGTGCTCTCTGAAATGTTGGTATAAAGGGCGGTGGTTTAAGGATGGCCACCAACACTGGAACACTCAGTGCAGTTCCCGGAACTCTTCCAAAACTGGCAAGAAGCTGAAGTCTTCTGCTAGAGGAAGTGATCCTATTGTTTTAAAGAGGAAACCTTCAACCATAAAAGGGAGGTCTCACCCCGCATAAAAGGTAAAACTTCAACCTGAAAAGGGAAGTCTCAACCTGTGATGGTTTAAGGATGACCAACAACTCTGGAATGCTTAATGCAATTCCTGGAACTCTTCCAAAACTGGCAAGAAGCTGGAGTCTTCTGCTAGAGGAAGTGTTCTCAATTTTGTTCCCGGAACTCTTCCAAAACTGGCAAGAAGCTGAAGTCTTCTGCTAGAGGAAGTGTTCCAGATTGCCTACTGAAGGCATGTTCACGGACATCTGTGTCTCTGGATACAACTCTGAAATTGGTGTGGCAGGTTGTGGCTCAGGCTCGCTTGATGTTGCTTTGAAGCTTGTAGATGACCATCATTTCCCCCCCTGTCAGATACAAGGTGAGAAGATGGAGAAAACTCAACTGCAAGACTGTTCAATATTCTGGAACAAGTTCTGACATGTGTTTGAAATATCTTCTTGGCTGTTGATGCCCATTGCCAAGAAGCGATCCCTCCTAGATGAATCTTTGTTCTTGCAGGATGTTTGTTTTTGAAGCATCTGTGTGAAGAATGACTGGTTTTATGACAATGCTTACATGGATGAAGATCAAAACAATGATCTTTCAAATGGAAAACTTGGTCACAGTGTTGGCATTTCACGATCTGTTGTTGTTGTTGCTGTGGAAGAGGAGCAGAGTCTGGAACAGCTGACGCTGAACTATCATGAGGAGCAGGTGAACTGTCATAAATGAATCCAGCACTCTGAAACTGAATGGGCTTGGCATAGTCTGGAATATGAAAGGACAAGTCCTTGTCATATCCAAGACCAGTTCTATGCTTGTTGTGGACAAGTTGTTCCCAAGGTCTGATGATAGGCTTGGGAAGTGCAGACTGAGTTTCTACATCTGCATGTACAACTGCTGCTTTATTTGAATGAACAGTAACATTATTGACATGTTGTTGATGGGTGGTTGTCTCAATGTTCTGAACAAAAACAGGTTCAGAATGATGTCTATTTTGATGTAGCTCTTCTTGCTGTAGTTGTGATTCAAGCTGCAAAAAATCGATCTTTTCTTGTGCATTTTGTATACATTTTTTAATGACTGAAAGAGAATCTTTGCTTATTTTCACTTTGTCATCGACATTAGATTGTATCAAAGTTTCCAATAACTCTAATACTTCATAAAATTTGGCCATTCTCGACAAAATCGATGGTCTAATATGGATTATTGTAATGACACAGACACTGTAAAATATTCAAAGGTAAGATCAAGCTCAATGGAGATATAGAGCCTTTAGAAGATGATATTGAGTTGAAGGTAAAAAACAGAAAATAATGAAAACACTAATGAAAAGGGAAACAATGATGCTAATTAACTGAGGAAAATTTGAAATGTTCCTATATTCAGTAATCAATTAGCCCACACAATTGGTCTATCACATTGCTCTTTCCTTTGTGAGTAGGCTCTACAACTTTAATAGCACGCATGCTACTGACCAATTACTTCATTATGTGTACACTATGCATACTAGTGCAATATCTAAGCTGCTGACCTGAGTGAATTATTTAAAAAGATAAATATTTTCTTCCAAGTTTCATCATGTTCATAGCCAATTCCAATGACTAGGAGTGACCTTTCAATCTGGAATTTCTACTTCAACCTAACAATCTCTGAGTTGTTCAAGATGATGATGAGACCAGTGGCACCTTACACAAAGTTTTCAGGCCCAATAGATGCAACAAAACCACTGTTGACTGTGGAAAGGGACCCACGCAGATTTGAAGATGTGCTTGAAAAAATTCTCATCTCATTCTTGGGCATTCCTTATCAAACAGTTGATGGGACAGCAGGACACTCATTCTATGGTTATTGAAGATGTTGTATCTGTTCACAATGCCAAGGATGCCAGGCTGCTTCATTCCTTACATCACAAGAAGAGAGTACTGTGTCTTGCTCATACCGAGAATGGATTGTTATTAACTGGTGGAGAAGAGCAAACTATCGAGCGTGGGATCTCTTGACCGGAAAGATTGCATTTACTTTAGAGAATGTACACAAAAGTCGCATCAAAGGTCTTGTTGTGCTTGTATCAAAAAGTACTACTGAATCAGATGATAATCCTTATTTCATTGCATCAGCATCATCAGATGGATTTGTGCGAGTCTGGGATGTGCGAATGTTAAATAGGGATAATCCAACTCCTCTTATAGAGACTGAGTCAAAGGCAAGAGTAACTTGTCTTGCTGGATGCACCTCAAAGAGGGTTAAGAAATCCCCGCCAATAGTTTCAGAAGGAAATAGCAAATGCATTCCAAGTAACACCAAAGAAACAAAACTGAAGTGCAGTAACTACGACATCAACAACAATTTCAAAAGATGCCTCTTCTCCGATGTTGGTATTTGATAAGTGGTTTATATCCACCCCACTTGCTGATTAATTAGCCCGCTGTTCCAAAAGCAAACCAGCTGTAAATGGCGGGACAGATCGACTCGACCGTCAGGAATTTCCTGATTGGACAAACAGATGTGGTGAGGAATTTCCTTCTGTTCTGTGTGGAGTTCCTCATTAAAGATTTCATTCAAATTCTCCACCAACGCCTTGAAGAACAGGGACAAATTGTGGATCTTTCTGCTGCAATTAGGCGCTATGATTTCGAATCTGGTCACAATCCTTTGCTTCGCGAGATTTGTGTTAACTATGGAGATGTACTTTTAGAGAACTGGTCTCCCCGTCAGCGTTGAAAATACACACTATGCCACCAGGAGATTTGCCAATTCCTCCAAGCCGTAGGTTCACAACATTTGACCATAGCTATTGACTTTAGCCATAGTCGATTTTGTCAATAGTGTGAGAATGTTTCAATTCATAACTCAGATTTAAATCAAAATGCCACGCTCACAAAAACCATATATGATTAAAAGAAAATCAAAATCCAATAATCTACCCAGGCAATTACATATCTTCCATCATAATGAAAGAACTTACCTTTTCGCATTCCTCATTCAACATTTAACACTGCCAATCTTCGACTTTACCCATTTCTGTTTCATACTGTGGCTACCTTCCATTTCATGTTAAACCAGCGTTTATTTTTTTTCAACAAAAGCATTATACGTTTCTAATAGACACTTTCGAAAGGCAGATAAGATATTAATGCAATTTCTCTGGAACTAATTAAAGTGCCTGACTGAATATTGGCCCGTTGACTGTACAATAACTTACAATCGATAAAGAGTCCCAGCTATTTAAGGTATCCTTCAAGACTGGTAGAAATTAGTCCCAAGTGAATATAAAAATAATAAAGCAGATATATTTCCCTTGCCAAAACCCCGGTAAAGTATTTTCAGCTTCTATACAGAGAGAGATGAACCACTTCATATGAACAGCTCCAGAATCTCTTAGGGTAAAACGGATTTCCTAGAAATCCTTGAAGCACATTGCATACATTCAATTTAACTGATTATCGAGCTCTCGCCAATTTCGCGATGCGTTACAACGAGCTCAATGCAACCCCAAAGCCGCTATTTCTTTAAGAAATTCGAAATACAGAGGATGGAGCGGCAGTCATCTATGCTAAGTGAGAGTATAAAAGCAATGAATGTGAATTCTAAGGAACCATGAAGGAGGAGCAGCGTCAAATCCTTGTAGAAAAGTGGGGTAGTATTTGAAATGGTACAGAGGGTGGCTACAGCGTCTGCTAAAACTCAAGCCAACACCATACTCCTGTACATACGTTTCCCTCCTCGTTTTAGTCATGAACTAGCGTTATTCAAAAAATTAACGTATGTCAGACATGTCAGAAATGACAGTGCTTATTCACAAAGACAGATAGATGCGTTCTGAGGCAATGTTGGTCAGGCAAACAGAACGCAGATAAAGGAACAAGGAGGAGCAGCGTAGGTATATGCAAGAGGTGGCAGCTAAATTCTAGCTGAGAAAATATTCATAAGTGATGGTAGAAACCATAAAACAAATGGTTCAAATATCAGCAGGGCAGGACATCGCCCGCTCTGATACCATGTTAAACACACATGGACAACAAAAGAATAGGAAAGATAAATCATGCAATACAATTTTATTAACAAGAGATTTACATTTATAGTACATTATGTGACCGTTGGGATTCACATCCCAAGGGCTCTTGGACTGCTTTTGTCCATTCGACTTCCACACTAACCCATTTAGGATTAGGTGTCCAACAGTTAGAACTAAACCTGTAGGGGTAAAATACATGGAGGGTATCTGCAGCTCAAGGGGATGTTACAGAAGGCTGGATGGTTGTGTTTTATTGAAAAAATTGATGGCTACCACAAGGAAATCACTAAATCATTTGCAAGTTCATTTGATGGCACGGAAGTGGAAATAGGGGATATCAAATTTGCAGTCACAGAATCCTTCATAGCAGAAGCAACAAAACTCCCAAGACTAGGAGAAAGATGGTTTAAAATAAAAAAGTTTCATGATGAATCTTGGAAGGTGATTCTTAAAAACCCAGGTATGGATGTTACAGTATTTAGAAAAGGGATTCTAATTTCAGCACTCAAAAACAAATGGAGTAGCATGTTGTTAATACTCCAAAAATTCAATACATGTGAAGAAAGGTTTGGGTCTATGTATGTTTATCATATACGTTTGTTAATGAATTTTCTAGAGAATGGAACCCTCAATCTTCCCTTTTTCCTTCTGAATAGTCTGAGAAGAATGGCAACAAATGTCCAAAAGAAAGTTGAATCAATAGAAACAACTATATATCATCATGGATTAGTGAATATTTGATGCAGCCCAGGCCGCTCCTAGGCCACTTCTACTAGGATCCTCCAATCACCAAGCATATAAAAGCTTATTTCATCAAAAGGATAGCGGTAATCATAAACCACAACCAGAATATGGCATAACAATACAGTGGTTTATAAATCTTATGCTTGGCATTAAATCTAATTCACAACTCAAATTCTGGCTATCCAGCCCAATTCCAAGGCAACAAAGCTTTTCAATTGGAATAAAATACCAGTGCTCTTCAAGAAATTCTTAAAAGAATTATTCAACGGATAGACTTATGCAACACCATGAATATACCTTACTATGCTTCTTGGCCTGATTCATATCGATGATTATAATTGTGATTTTACCATGGACGAAGGCGTATATATATTGCACTGAGAATGGATATATATATCCTCGCTCCCCCCAGTTATAAACCGGCGCTACCATATGCAAAGGCACAACTCTTCAACGCTAACTGCTACAGCAGTTGTGACACCACTTGTCAATTCAAGCCGATTCACCATTAAACAAGGTTCGAATTACTTCACGTCCGGTCCCTTTTCCCGTGCACAGCATTATGTGAACGCTTCTCACCATCCTTATATCAATATACGATTGGGAATGTTGATCAAATGGCATCGATATCGCCGTCAAAGTTGACGGCTGCAGCTGCACTTCCAACAATCAGATCTTATCTCTGCGATTCTGTCGACATACTCTGTCAACAACTTCCGTTCCTCCATTTTATCGGATATACAGCGGTCAATACGGTCCACCTCCGCCCGACAGATCTGATGTCTTTATATGCTGCCCTCGTCATGCTATGGCTCTTCCATACTAAGGCTTTGTAAATCGGCATTCAATTAACAGTTCCAACGAACTGTCGACGCCAATCTTGCTATGGGCGCAGCTCTCAAAGACTAATTGCTCCGTATGTTTGCCTTAATTAATTGTTGAACCCTGTAATCATTTAACAGTTAAAATCATTGTAAATACATGCGTTCAAACCTCTTATTGCTCAAAGTCTCCAACGCCGGCTGTAGTCTCCATAGTGATAATAACTTCCAGGTATAACAGAGATGGGGATTCAATCAATATAGCAATGGCGCATTGGGAAAAATATAGCCATTATCGCTTCGTGCAAATTCAATGTTACATAACATCAGTCTCTGCCATCATGTGCAGAGCCACAACATATCCATACAAAGTCAATTTCGACGCACACACACACACACACACACACACACACACACATATATATATATATAAACAAACATTCACAGAACTTTACATTCATGGCCAGATATACAAATCGATGGCCCTTTTACAAACTGCCCAAGTCTCCCAAGGAGAACCCTTCCTCCCTCCTCACTCCTCCTCACAATTTCCATCTATATTTCTCTCCAAAAAACCCTTCCTATTTACACAATGAACTAATTAAATGCTCAATCCCCTTAATATCTCCACACCACTAGAATATCTCAACAAACCCTATTATCTAGAATCTTATCCCTTCATATCCTTAACCAATTCTCTCATATCCTCTTAATTAATAAAAGGATATTTACAAAATCCTCACCTTCTCTCTATTTTAATAACAAATTAATTAATAAAATATTAAAATTGTCACACCCCCTTTATCACATATTTACAAATGAAAAGATGGTCTTGATGCTCCTGCATCAGACTCCCAACGTTGAAATTAAACATGATCACCTGATCATGTGTTCGGATTTTTGTATGCCTGGATCCCATATCTTGTGTTGTAACTTTCTACTTGTCGCTGCTTCTTTCTGATATTCTTCTCCAGGTTTCCACACTTTATGCCGCATCGCTCCACTGGCTGTGCTTTTGCAATCTTTTATTGTCTTTCTTTTGCTACTGCTTCTTTGTTTCACTGCGGCTGACTTCTTCCGGGATACTTTCATCATTAGTCTTCTTATGCTTTCAATCGCTCGGTCCAATAAATCAGCCAGCTGTTGATTTCTTGTTGTCTGCTGAGCTAAGACGGCTTGCTCAGTTTTTACTCTCTCTATCGGTATTGTCATTTGCTGACTTCTTGCTTCTATGCTTGTTTCTGTTCTGACTTTCTCATCTCTTACCGCCACCCAATCATCCATACCCTCTTGTCTTCCGGAACAGAAAAATTCTTCTCCCTTCATTTGACTACTCAACGGAGTCAAATGTTCTTCAGTACCAATACCTGCATTCACAAAACAATTGTTAGAATAAACAACATAAGGCTTTAGTGCCTCCTCTGTTGCTGGCAACATTTCAGTATGCTGCTCTAAAATTCCTTCATCCATCAGCACATCAGTTTGTTGATTCAATTCCTCTGTGAGACTATCAGTTTGTCCCTTTTCCACATCATCTGCTTGGAAAATCTTCCCCTGTTCTGTGTCTTTCAGCAATTTTCCCTGAACATAGATCCTCTGCTTTTCCAACTTTAGATACAACTGAACAATCTCACCTGGAGTAGAGCTCGGAAATTTTACACAACTTTCCATACCTTCATTTTCTGTTGACCAATCATCACATTCCTTCTCTGAAAGGAATCCTCTACCAGACTTTACCTCAAGAGCTTCATTGTCCTTTGTGACAGTTCCATCAGACTGCTCACTATCTATCGCACATCCTGCAAACATACATGAATTGTGAGAAAATTTACAAGGCTTCATAGCCTTACATGTTTCTCTCATCATTACCTCTTCAGATGCTTCTGAACTATCCCAATAGTTCATGAGATCTTCCTCATTGATCTCTTCACCCAGAATTTCGCCATGTTCCGGGCCACAAATGGAAACATCCATTTTCAACTCAGCCTCTCTGAGTTCTCTACAACTCAACATCTGCTCGAGCTTCCTCAGCTCCTCCATCAACTGTATGTTTACCTGCTTTTCTCTTCTTGCATGTAACTTCTGCCACTTTACCTTCTTTCTCATGGTCCAACCATGCGTCTGGTTTCTCACATTTTCCTGCAACAACTCCATTAACAATTCAAGCTGAATTGCCATTTTGGCCTTTTCCCTCTTGTACTCTTCATCAAATTTCTGAAAATGACTATCAACAGTCATCTTCCCCTCCTTTGTGAACTGCATCTGTTCATATGTGGACTTCATTTAATCCACTTCTCAGCAATCCTTCCCACAAGTTCAACTCCTTCACTTGGCTTCTGTTTGTTTTTGAACCAATCTCTGACAACCTCTTGCTACAAATTGCATTTCTGCAAATCTATTCCAGCAATCTTTATGCTTCCTCTGCACAAATTCACTGTCAATCAGATTTTAGAATCTGATCCTTTCTTCCAATCTTCCAGTTTTATCTAACAAACTTCAGCTGTCAGCAATAATTCCTTCTTTGCTGATTTTCTTCATTGCTGCAACCATCAATCCTCATTCCATTTCTTGTCAGTAAAACCCAATTCAAAATTTAAACAAAAACAATACCTGCACGATTCTCCATTCTTCTAGCTGTACTCTAATTTGCTTGACTGTCAGATTAAAATCTGATATTCCCTGTCTGCATGCACATCTGCTGTCATAATTTATCTCTGCACTTATCACCTACAAATTTTCAATCACTCATACATCCTATATCGAATTTTACAAAATTCTATTCTATTCGAATGCATAATAATGCACCTGCAACTAAGCTCAATCCACCGAATCTCAAAAAACAGTCTTCAATATACATATAAATCAATATTCTTTACTGTTAAAACGCTGAACTACCAGAAATAAAACCTTTGTTTCTCTTAACATCAAACTGGGTTTTTCCTTGTTCCATCTTGGTGCAGCCCATTGGAACACGTGGTACCAAACTTCGGCGTCCATTAACTTGGAATCCTGCGCGCTTCCTCAATCTAATTGCTGGAATTTGTTGGCCGCCACTATTGAGTACTCCGTCTATTCTATCGCCACCGATCACTCCTTGATTAATCAATTAATTAAAATCACAACTGACACTCAACAGCTTCGTGGATTTGTTACGAGATTTTAGGGGTCATGAAACCACAGTTCGAGTTGATTAGAGAATTGACAACGGATAAGTCTGCATGTCATTAACACGAGTCATATACATTCCATTCAGATCGCCGAGCCATCATAACACGTTGGCGCAAATACTATTTGTTTTGTTCATAACCAGTGATGCAACAGAGTTTAGCTTTGGCGTCCTTTCCCAAAGGATGATCTCCAGTTTTCAACACTTCTCAATAAACTTTCATACAGAGCCGGGCTCTGATACTACTTGATGCAGCCCAGGCCGCTCCCAGGCCACCTCTACCAAGATCCTCCAATCACCAAGCATATAAAAGCTTATTTCATCAAAAGGATAGCGGTAATCATAAACCACAACCAGAATATGGCATAACAATACAGTGGTTTATAAATCTTATGCTTGGCATTAAATCTAATTCACAACTCAAATTCTGGCTATCCAGCCCAATTCCAAGGCAACAAAGCTTTTCAATTGGAATAAAATACCAGTGCTCTTCAAGAAATTCTTAAAAGAATTATTCAATGGATAGACTTACGCATCACCATGCTTCTTGGCCTGATTCATATCGATGATTATAATTGTGATTTTACCATGGACGAAGGCGTATATATATTGCACCGAGAATGGATATATATATCCTCGCTCCCCCCAATTATAAACCGGTGCTACCATATGCAAAGGCGCAGCTCTTCAACGCTAACTGCTACAGCAGTTGTGACACCACTTGTCAATTCAAGCCGATTCACCATTAAACAAGGTTCGAATCACTTCGCGTCCGGTCCCTTTTCCCGTGCACAGCGTTATGTGAACGCTTCTCACCATCCTTATATCAATATACGATTGGGAATGCTGATCCAATGGCATCGATATCGCCGTCAAAGTTGACGGCTGCAGCTGCACTTCCAACAATCAGATCTTATCTTTGCGATTCTGTCGACATACTCTGTCAGCGACTTCCGTTCCTCCATTTTATCGGATATACAGTGGTCAATACGGTCCACCTTCGCCCGACAGATCCGATGTCTTTATACTGCCCTCGTCACACTATGGCTCTTCCAGACTAAGGCTTTGTAAATCGGCATTCAATTAACAGTTCCAACGAACTGTCGATGCCAATCTTGCTATGGGCGCAGCTCTCAAAGACTAATTGCTCCGTATATTTGCCTTAATTAATTGTTGAACCCTGTAATCATTTAACTGTTAAAATATCATTGTAAATACATGCGTTCAAACCTCTTATTGCTCAAAGTCTCCAACACCGGCTGTAGTCTCCATAGTGATAATAACTTCCAGGTATAACAGAGATGGGGATTCAATCAATATAGAAATGGCGCATTGGGAAAAATATAACCATTATCGCTTCGTGCAAATTCAATGTTACATAACATCAGTCTCTGCCATCATGTGCAGAGCCACAACATATCCACACAAAGTCAATTTTGGTGCACACACATATATATATATAAACAAACATTTACAGAACTTTACATTCATGGCCAGATATACAAATCAATGGCCCTTTTACAAACTGCCCAAGTCTCCCAAGGAGAACCCTTCCTCCCTCCTCACTCCTCCTTACAATTTCCATCTATATTTCTCTCCAAAAAACCCTTCCTATTTACACAATGAACTAATTAAATGCTCAATCCCCTTAATATCTCCACACCACTAGAATATCTCAACAAACCCTATTATCTAGAATCTTATCCCTTCATAATCTTAACCAATTATCTCATATCCTCTTAATTAATAAAAGGATATTTACAAAATCCTCACCTTCTTCTATTTTAATAACAAATTAATTAATAAAATATTAAAATTGTCACACCCCCTTTATCACATATTTACAAATGAAAAGATGGTCTTGATGCTCCTGCATCAATATTCTAGTTGAAATTCATTTGAGAAGTGTGGGGGATACATGGGAAGACTTCTTGGTAAGGAATTTCTTCCAAGATGCTCCAGATTTATCTAAGGGAAGTCATGTTAAAAGAAGTAGAAGAAGAAATATCAGCATTAAAAGCCCCTCACAAAAAGATGATGCAAAGATAGCTCTTAAACCAGAGGTTACGGAGCAAACTAAGCTAAAGAGAAAAATGAAAGAAAGGGTTGAAGAAATCAATAAGGAAATTCATGAACCTTCATCACCTCAAGAAGATAAACAACTACTCTCTGAAAGACTAACAAAGATCAAGGAGAAAATCAAGAAAAATAAGGAGAAAGGAAAGAGGGAAAAGGACACAAAAGAAGAAACCATAAGCTTCCAAAACTTGATGAGGAGCTCTAGACTCCGAGGTAAGGTGAAGAGGGTGAAATCAAAAGAGGTTTAGTTTATAAACTTAGAGGAAGAAATCCCAGTTCAGTCTCCTGACAGTATTCCATCTGAACATAGTCAACAAGACTCCCCTGAACAGAATTTTGAAGGCAGCCCAAGTAGAGCTTCTCCTAGCATAGATACAATAAAACAACAGATATATGACTACATAGAGTCATTAGATAAAAATAATACCTCGATAGGTCCAGGAACCTCACCTAATCCAGAGCAGCCTATCACCCCACAAGAAACTCTAAATAGCTCTCTCAAGCAAGAGATCTTTGAGCTAGAAATTCTAAACAGGCACATCCAAAAAGAAAATGAAACCTTGAGGGAACAAAATAAGGTAGATAGAGCTATTCATGACAACATAATTTTACACTTGGGATTATGGTACAAGAAGAACAGGAAGCTGAAAAGGAAAAATAAGAAGTTGAGCATAACACTTATTAACCTCAAATACAGATTTCTTATGAGGAAGCCAAGGATGGCAATCAATGCAAAGAAAAGTAAGAAGAGGAAGTTGGATGTGTTGGCAGAAGTGTTAGAACAAATGCAATAGGAAGAGGAAGTTCACAATTTTGATTGCATGGGGACATGCAATGGTTTTGCAGTGGGGTTATGTTGAGCCTCAAAACTACTCTTTCCTTAGCAACTCTTTTCATCCCTTTTCTTTGTTTTTCCATGAAGAAATGCATTCCTATCATCAATTACTAGTATATATTGCCTTAAGGAGGACATTTAGTGATTTACATGTTATGCTTTTATGTTTTTCTATTTGAATAAATTTGTCTTTTAGCTACGAAACACAAACTATTATGAAGCTAATTGGTTGTTCCGCAGCTACCTCCATGCTTTAACAGGTTCCAGGTGTCAGAAGGAGAAACTAACTACATGGGCAGCTTGGAAATCATCATGAAATGGACCATGTCCTATTCACCTAGCTCAGATCAACAAGGAATATGGTACAAGACTACGGTTAATGGAGAAGTCAAATGTAGAGACAGAATGCAACAAGACTCTATTTTGTGGATAATCAAAATGTTTCATAGTGATGGGAAGCGTTATCTGAAACAACTTCTTGAACCCACGGACTCCAACAGCCATCTGTGCAACTGAATCCAACAGCCACCATCTTGGATTTATGTCTCCAACAGTCGAGGAATAAAATTTTGTGTGCCTGTCTTCTGCGTGTTTTTGGCTATAGCTTATTTTTCTCCACAAACAGTTGCATAATTTTCTTATAAATACCTGTGTAAAGAACTCAGAAGGAGTTTGAATTTCCTCATGTATTAAGCTCAGACTTACTGTTCTATAATTTTGAAAAACTCATCTTCCTATTTTAATATGAATATTGCATGTTTTATGGATATATGAAAGAGTTTCTTAGAGATTGATTAAGCACACATAACCTGATTAGTTGCAGAGGGCCCCTGCACTGACTAAGGTTATATTTCATTTTGTTTTGTCTTTTCTAGCTAAATTGTAAAGTCATCATTTCCTCTCACAGTGCTCATAATAATTTTCATACTAACCTTGTTTATAATGCAATCTTTATCATTTCCTTACTAATGCATAATAGCTTCTTTCAATGCAGAATAACATCTTTTTGCTTAAATTTCTTCAAGTTCTTATCAGTAGTTAGAAGTTGAAATCCAGTAAAGTAATATAATTTGTTTCATTTTCACTAGTCTTTAAGTTTTCAATTAGACTGATCAGTGCCATTACTATTCTTGCCATTTTATTACTAGTTTATCAACTCATGGTGTTAATGAATGATTCTAAAGAGCCCTTCTAGTTGATAACTCATCTTAAACTAAGTGGCTAAATACTTCATTCATGCAATGAGTCTTTTCTACATTTTTTACATTTATCTTCTCCTAGAATAATGAAGTACAGAATTCCTCAAAAAGTCATCACAAGGAGGTTTTTCTCCAAAAATTGAGAGGCAGAGTAACAAGTACTTCATTCAATATTGTTTTCATAATAGATTAGACATTAGTTGCAATTTCACTTTTAGTTTTATTATGTCATTCAGTTTTGATTCTGTAATTGATTAGACAGTAGTTGCAATTTTACTTTTTAGTTTTTAGTTCATGATTTGGAAATAATGATAAGAGCAGAAATAGAAACTCTATTTTCATTTCTTGATTAAACTTTGCTTCCAAATGTTACTTAAGCTCTTTTAATTCTCATTTCTTTAGATTCTTAGCAGTCTTTACAGAAGTTAGATTTAAGATTTTTGTTAGTTATATTGTAAATCATTAGGGATTAAAGGACCAATGGTGTCATACTTGTAAACTTATCAGACTTCTGCTTCTTGCGAGGTCTTGTGGAACTTTGCTTCTACCTCTTCCTGATCCAGAAAGGAGACTCTTAAGACCTTCGTGAACCCTAACGCTTGAAACCCGGAACTTACAGTAAATGATTGAAAATAGACTTATGTCCTTCTCCAATTGTGCTAAACATGCATAACATCATATAAATAAACAGATATACGTCTTCGTGGATCTATTAAGTATTTTCATGATTAAATTTGTTCAACAGATCATAAATAGAGTAAATTAAGAGATAAAATAGTAATACAGAGATACACAAATAGTTCTTCAAAATAAGCCTTTATTATGCTTCATATATTCAGATACAACTCTTTCCAACCCTGTGAACACAGTTGCAGGGGCCCGCACACTTAGCTGCGGACTTACTAATATCTCCATGCACATAGCTATAGGAACCTTCCCCTTCGCCCAAGTAGATAAAAATCAGATTCAACTCATGTACTTCTCTACTTAGCTATCTTCTGACTCTTTTATGACATCCTTTTATATTCTTCTTCATTACAATACCATGGACCGTGAACCATGGGCGTGTCTCAAAAGAACTTGACTTTAAAAAACTAAGGGGCTTTGACCTTCCTAAATCCCCTTTGACTCCTATCAACCTTAGCTACTTGCACTTTTCACCTCAAAATGTGGAGACCTTATGATAATTTAACAAAATTTGACCCAAGGGACCCCGTCCCAATAGCCCCCCAACACAAAGTCATGACTCGTCCCGAGTCACTCTACTGTTGTTACATCAACCTTTTCTGGGAGGCCTTGATTTCTATCTTCAACGCTTGAAGATTTGTTGTTCCCTGCATGGAGGCCTAGCGAACTTCTTCGACCAACTTCTCCATTGTTGGACCTTTGACCGTAAGGCCCATGGTTCTTTATGTCTGCTGAAGAGATTTTAGCTTTCTCTGAATGATCTGTGAGAGTTGGTTTGCCTCATTGGCCCATGGATGCATCTTGGAGGAAATGATAGAGGCCTTCCGATGTAGCTCATCAATCTAGGTCTGTATGAATTTCCCTTCTTGAAGTCTAGTGAACCTCTGCACAAGTGCTAAGGTTTGTGCGGTCACCCTGATCTCATCAAACTATAGTTTTCTTTTCACGGATGTATGCTTCGATCATTCAGCAAGTGTGGGTCCTCCTGCAGTGGGGTCGACATTTCCATAATCTGCTCAAATAATTGGCTGCAACCCTTGACTGCAGCGACTAGAGTTGTCATATTGGCTTTAATGGTATATTCACACTGTTATCTGACCCCTGAAGGTGTGTTTGGCTGCAGCTTCAGTTGGAGCTCTGAAATCTGCAACTGCATCTCAAACTGTACCTTTCCAATTTCCTCCTTGGATTCCTACACTACAATAGCTAACTAGTGAATTTTCTCTGCTGAGGCCACCTCTCCTGAAATTTGGAGCTCATAGATCTTGCTGCATAATTGGGTAAGGTCTTCCTCTAGTTGTTGATTGTGCTGCATCACATCGTCATGGACCTATAAGGCCTACACTTTCTCTACAAAAAAAAAATGTATTGCTAGTTTTTACCTCGTCGATAATCAATAGAGCTCTTTTCTCCTAGACACGGAGCTCATCTAAAACTCCTTGGTGCAACTCATGCAAGGTCCAGATAGGTAGTGTTGCAAGGTTGATACTCATGTTGTTCATATGTAGCAGCATAACCTGATCCTCATCTATTTCAACATGTAAGGAACCCCCGAGCAACATCAATGCACAGAGTTATGAAGTGATTTCTGCCTTGGATGTCCTTCTCACCTGACTCGTGCTTGCTTGACCCATGCTCACGTGTCCCACACTTTCCTAGATCACTCTTGTCTGGACCTACAATTCCTTCTAGACCTGCAATTCCTTCAGGCCCAATTTTACTTTTTCCCATACCTAGTGGTACTGGTCCTCAATGTGTCCCCATATGTTTTTTAGTGGCAGAGCAGACAATATCGCTTATTTCATCAATGCCCCCCTCCGTGAGGACCAATGGTGTAGTACTCACAGACTTATCATACTTTTACTTCTTGCGAGGCCTTGTCAAACTTTGTTTTTGCCTCTTCCTGATCCTAGAGGGGAATCTAAGTCCTCTGATCTAAGATAGGTGTCTGCGCCCCCTTCCTCTTCATCTATGATTTCAACCTCAACATCAGTGTGCTCTGTCTCAGGTTCTTTGAGGACAATGGTGACCTGTAATGTTGCTGTTGGCATAGCCTTTTCCGTATGTGCCACCTTCTCTGTCGTAGAATCATTTTCCTTCTAGGCTTCTTTCTCTTTCTTAGAATCCTTCTGTGCTTCTTTCTTCTTGTCTTTCATGGCCTCTGTTGTAGTTGTTGTTTTCCTCATTTTTACTCCTGCAACCTTACTTGTTCCTGCAGCTTTTCCAAACGGGGTGAGCCGATTGCTCGGCCATTTGCTGATGACCCCTAGAATATCGTCCTCCATGACTAAATATGAAAACTTGTGTCATGCTCCTATGACATCCTTCTTCTCACATAAGATAGATTGTGAAAATATGCTTTGAAGTCTACGATATTTTTGTACTGCGCATGTAGACTAGGTGACAACCGTGGCCATTGGTTGATCACCATTCGTAACTCTGACTCGAATAGGACCCAGAAAATCTTGGTTTCAATGATGTAGTCAAGGTCCTTCTATGCCCATAGTGAGGACAATTTCGTAGCCTCGTACAAGTCTAGATCTGACGTTGGAAATTGGGTATCCTCAGGTATCCTCTGGGCTACCAACATGATCAATAGAGTAACCATACATAGTCGAATGCCCTTCCTTCCTCTTGGGCTTCACATAAATCCTCCAGGAATTCATGGCAGAGGTACTTTGCCCAATTGAATTGGACCTCCTGACTGCACTACACAACCAAAGATATCACTGGTATCGACACTTCATCGACACGACACTTCTGCATTATTTAAACCTGCCAAATCTATGCAACAAAATTCACAGCTGCCATCCAATATAGAGCTAATGGCATAGTCCCATGACTTCTTTACCAAGCCAAAGTTTCTCTTCATCTAATGTACAATCTTCTTTTCCTATGACTTCCGCACAAAAGTGTCTATGGGGTTCACGCCCTAATAAGGTAGCACGGTGATTCTGTGGACTAGCATATCGTCAATTAGAATGGGCCCTCCCAGTCAGAGGCACCCATCATGAACCAACACCAATAATTAATGCACACATATGGTACTAATTATGTTGTGGCTAAAATGTGAGACATACAACATGTTGATCAACCCTGCGCACTCAATTTCGGCCACCCACTTCATTGGTTCAAGCCTTGTGACTCTCGTTTCCTCATAGTAGACTGATTTCAAGAATTTTTTGGGTTCTAACTATGGAAATTTCGCATGATCGTCCAAATCCCATTCCTCCATCTTCAAAAATGGTACTCGGCCCAATAAGTTTCCCTCAACAGGTCTTTCCTCTGGTAGCAATGGCATGAAAAACTTATATTTCAGCGAGTCAGGGTCTTTAGTGGCTTTGGAAATTGCTTTCCTAAGGGGTATATATGGTGGTAGCCGAGTAATTAGCACTTCTTCCTCTACATTGATATCTTCAACCCCCATATTCAATTCTTCTTCAGCTATATCTAGGGGTTTCGTTGGCTTCTTATTCTTATCCATACGACCCTTTTTTCTAATCTCAATTGGGTTTTTGCGTGGCGATTGCCGAACCAAGGTTTAGTATGGCTTATTTTATTTCTTCTCTCCTACCATGGTGGTAGTAGATTTTGGCCTCGGTGACCTAGGTGTTGTGGTTGGGACTGGTGGTGTTGCAGTCATTTTTTCAATGCTCTCCTAGAAGAGTCTCTTCTACCACTTGGATAAATCTACCTCAAACCCAAGCCCCTTCTACAAAAACTCCCTCTCTATCTCTTGCCAATCGCGTCCAGACATGCAACAATCATCTCTGCTCAAACTTAGGTGCAAAATCTCAATGCAATCTCTTTGGAAGCAAAGAGTTTGAATGTGGACTGGAATGTTGTATTTACAACCATTTTTGAATTCAAATCCATGAATTCCCTCCAAATCTCCCTTATTAATTATCTTTTGGTGGTAGATTTCCAAATATATGCTCCTTAAATTCTTCCCCTCCCACTCCCTTTAATGGAAAAGTATCCATCCAATCATCTACATTGCTCCCAATGGTCAATTTTTGGCCAGGCTATGCAGAACTCACCTTGATAGTGCAACTCCTTCGTCGTAGCTCCCATCTGCGCCTTTCTCTAAACTATCGCACAACCCAATCTCTTTGCCAAAATTTCCCCCTAGCAGTGTAGTTTATATTCCCACACTTCCTTGCAACTACCCAAAGTACTAAGACTGTGTTGCATCCATATAGTCATTGCACAGGGGCAAGATCGCCCCTATACAACTTCAACCAACTCCTATTGATTCGTCCTGGAAATAACTCCCCATTCAGCTTCACGAGCTAAACTGTACCTCCATCTATAATCTCCTTAACAATGTATGGTCCCAGCCAATGCATCTGAAACTTTCCTAGGAACTTAGTCAACTTTCTATCATACATCAACACTAAATCGCCATTATTAAAGGTATTTTTCTTAATGTGGCAATTATGCCATGCTTTTTCTTGAGCCTTTGGAACCTACTAATGAAATCCTGCCAAGAACCGATCTTCTTCTAACTCAAGTATCTGTGCGAGGTATTCTTCCATTATATCCCGATCTACCATTTTCGTGATTGTAACAATCCTCAAACTGGGCACGATGCACTCCATTGGCATCACCACTTCTTGTCCATAAGCAAATCGAAATGGTGTCTGTCCAATCAACTTCTTACAAGTAGGTCTATGTTCCCAAAGAACAGCTGGTATGCGCACATCCCAATCATTCCTATTCACATTACAGATCTTCGTCAAAGTATTCTCCAGGATCTTATTGAAAACTTCAACTATTCCATTTTCATGAGGATTGTACGTCATGCTTTTCTTATTATACATCTGGAATTCTTCAATAAAATCAGCAATCATTTCATTCAAGAAATGTGAACCCCTGTTTCTCATCAAAATCTTAGGATAGCCAAACCTAGATATAATGTACTCAAATATAAACTTCACAGTTGTAGTTGCGCTACAATCCTTTACGGGTTACACCTCAGCCCACCTGGTCAAGTATTTTGTTGTTGTGATGATGTAGCGTGCTCTTATCTTCTTCCCTAGTGGCTGAATAGGTCCCACAAAATCTATTTCCCATTTATCACATGCCTATAATGAGACCTACGGGTTCAGACATAATTCATCCCTTCACGACAGCTTCCCGGTCCTATGACAGACATCAGATGCCCTACAATAGTCCTTGGAATCTTTGTGCACAGTTGGCCAACACAACCTGGCTCATAGGTTATTTTACACAGCCACTCTTCCAACATAATGTCCTCCAACAACTCCTCCATGTGCTTTAGCAAGGATAGTTTATCTTTCATAATCTAGTACATGCCTGTGCAACACTTCATCTGACCCCATTTTATACAAGTGCCCTGCAATTACGGAAAAATTTGTAGCCCTGACCACCAATTCCTTCTTATGTTGTTTCGTATATCCTTCAAGAGCTACACACATAGACATGAATTGGATTATATTTGCAAAATGTTCATTTGCAATGTGCACAGCAAAGAGTTGCGCATCAGGCAATCCTTCATCAAGACTTGTAGGTTCTTCGCCATTCTCAATTCGTGATCAAGTCCAACATTTAATATTCTTGGCTTCATAATTATTTCAAAGTCATACTCCTGAAATAACAGTAACCACCTACAAATCCGCCCCCAACACAAGCTTGTTGATCAGGTACTTCAAAGCTAAATGGTCTGTATACATTTTGAAGTGTGCACCCAACAAATAGTGCCTAAACTTCTGGAGTGCATATACCATTGCCAACCCTTCACGGTCCATGGTTGAATAATTCTTCTCTGCCTTCGAAAATTTTCTTCTCACAAATGCAATCGGATGGTCGATATATCTGTGCTTGGTTAGGTTAAAATTCTCCTAATGCTATATAGGACGCATCCACATGTACATGGAATTCTTTCTTCCAATCAAGGAAAACTAGAATAGGTGTTGTAACCAACTTTTCCTTCAAAACATCTAAGCTTTTCTGGCAATCATCAACGTAGAAAAATGTAGCACCTTTCTTCAATAATTTCTCCATGGGCGCAATGATCTGCACGTATGCCTTAATGAAATTTCTATAATATCCTGTATGGCCCAATGTTGCACACAATTGTTTTACATTCCTTGGGGACTCCAAATTGATAATCGTTGCAATTTTAGCAGGGTCCACCATCAACCCTTTCTTACAAAGAACATGGTCCAGAAGTATACCATATGGCACACAAAATATACACTTTTTCAGATTTGGGGAGATCTGATAGTTCCAACAAGTATCCAACATTAGGTAAAGACTTGCAACATGCTTTTTAACTAACCCAAACACTGTCTAATCATCAAAGTAGACCTCCAAAAATTTGTTAATAAATTCTTTAAAGGTTGCGACTACCTTTAAAAAACATGGGGAGAAGAACCATAGCCTGAATGGGTACATATATTTTTCCATACCTTGCATACTATTATGATGAATTGGTACTTAGAAATAGAGTTGTGACATGGGACTGCGAAGTGGGACTCTGAAGTAGAGCTTTATGCTAACATTCAGTTTTGAGGATGGATTCGAATGTATTGATGAATCATTATAGGAAATCAAGGCTACGATATTCTGAATGCTAGTAGAGCCTATCACGTGGGTACAACCTGACTAGAGTATGCAGCTATGCCATGCTCTCAAATGTTACAATGTTACCCCAGATGAGGGCGAGGAAGATCCCAGGAATATCAATATCCCTAAGTCAGAGGGACATGCAAAGTCGTTGGGCCTAAGGTAGAGGTTCCTGATATTTCAAAACCATTGAAGACCAAGCAAGTGAATATTGGGTCAAAAGCGCAGACGAAGTTCGCAAATATAGGTGATTAATGGGATGAGGACACAGTTGACAAGGTCATGGAGTTATTGCGGGAATATCAGGACTTGTTTCCAAGAAATTTCTCTGATCTAAAGGGGATAGCAGGTGATCTGGGTTTTATGAAGATAAATCTTAATCCAGATGCAAACCCGGTAAAGAAGCACCCATACTGATTGAATTCTAAATACAGAGAAAAGGTGCATGAAGAGCTAGATAAGATGCTCACCAGGAATTATTGAACCTCTAGAAGAATCAGACTGGGTTAGTCCTATGGTGGTTTAGGAGAAGAAGAAAAAGGGTGAAATCAGAATTTGCGTAGATCCATTCCCTACGTTGTTCACAGATGAAGTCTTGGAGAACATTAGGGCTTGAGAAGATAGAACTAATCCATAGAAGCCTCAATTACCTATCACACAGGCTTCTAGATGCAGAAACCTGGTTCTGTCATACCCTAATACTACTTTGGGTGAGACTGTAGCCTATGCTATGTGGGTTGTTACCAAAAGGGCCAACAATTACGGTTTTGTTGGTTGGCATAGTTAACCTTGAGCCTGGGTCAAGCCCCATCAAGCCAACAAATGGTTTCGTTGTTGGGACTGAGATCTTGCTAAGGGATGTGTCATAAGTGGTTCCCCACTAAGAAAGAGATTGAAAATTGGATCAATCGGAAGTTGCACGCATTTGTAGCTCAAGAGAACAGAGATTTGTGCTTGTCAAAGGAAGAGTGGATAAATAGATACATATTCACAGACGAACACGAAATATTATTCTTTTCTTTTCCCTATGAATTGCACGAGTGGTTATACAAATTAGTGGATAGTCAAGGTACATGGAAGATTGACGACCTTATTGTGTGGACCCCAAAATTGGTAAAGCGCTTGGAGGCTACAGAGAATAACATCACGCAGGTTGTCGACCACTGGATCTATCATATTTGAGAGGATTCATTACTGAGTTCGTGATTGATACATCCACCAGCTACAATGAAGCAGAGCATAGGTTCTTCAAAGGACCAAGAGGTAAGTACCTGGAATCTCTAAAGACCTGGATTAAGATGCTATTGCGCAAAAAGTGGGTTATGCCTTTAAATTAATGTCTAGGACTACGTGAAGTTGGAGAGCATTCAAAAGGAACAAATAATCCAGCTCTAAATACAGTTCGTTGTTAGGATCGTCTAATAGTGACGAAGAAGGTAATATTCTGAGAACACCGCGAAGTGCACTAGAGATCATGAGTTAGGGTATCGCAGGGATACCTCATCCATCCACTCCACCTCCACATCCACCTTTGCCTCACATACCTACACCTCCACCTCCATCATTTAACATGGAAAATAAAATGAAGATGCTTGTGTTTAAGAGTGTGAGAACTGAAGACCATGAATGATTCTGGTACGTCACAAATTTTGTATAGAAGGCATAGAAGATCAGTGATGACAACATGAAGAAAGTACAACTAGTCACAGTGCTACAAGACAGAGCATTAAGTTGGTACATCACATTCTACAAAGATAAACCCAACGCGACTATGCTAGAAACCCAACAAGCACTGAACAATGAGATCAAGAAGCCCAAATCTTAGGCCCAATATGTACTAGAGCTCAAGGAGATATAGCAGAGGGTAAATGAGTCTGCATGGGAATTGGATAAAAGATTAAAATGTCTGATTCAATAGGCTAATATGACCATTACATATACTCATCATAGAGACTGGTACATTGCTTCGTTACTACTGCATCTGAGATTACCATTCTCATAGCAGAAAATAGGAACACAAGCATAAGAAGTGGAGATCGCCATGAGATTAGAAGCTTCATCAGTGTAGGATATGAATCTAGGGGTACATCAGATTCAATTGCATCTGGTAAGCATACACATGGAGCTGCAAAGCTTGAAGAAGGGAAAGGAAGTTCAGCCTGAGGTGCGCGCAGACATTTGGTGCCTGAAGTGTAAAGACCAGGGTCATTATAAGGACCATTGTCATGTTTATCATAACTACCTCATTGGGGGAGGGCTTATCCCTCTAAAACCAGAAAACATCATTAGACCGAGCATAGGAGTACCCTTATGGTGCGCTATCTATCAAATAGTTGGGAAGCACGCGACTGACAACTATCATCTCCTACAAAAGTTTGTGCAAACACCACAACAATTGTTTTGTACTTTCTTTAAATCAGTTAGGCATGATGAGCACAATTGCCGAAGCTATGAATTGATGATGGATCAGACCCCTACGTATATAATGTAAATGGAAAATCGACCTCGGGATCAGGGTGTGGGTGCAACGTGTGGAGGATTCCAAGGCTGAGGAAGAGGACAACGAGGAGGGGATGGAAGGGGTCATAGACAAATCATTTGTTATAATTGTGGAGAAGCCAACCATTTTGAGTGTGACTGCCAGAACCCGACACATCAATCATGTCAGTATTGCTGACAATTTGATCATGTTATAGAAGATTCCCCTGTATTAATAGCCCAGATGCAGGAGAGGAAGGCTAAAAAACCTATGCAAAATATTCAAATGATGAAAGAAAAGCCTCACAAAGAAGAACCTAATATCAATATCGTAATGCAAAGTGGTATTTCCATAGGAGAAGATAAAGGAAAGCCACCGGAAAATGAAGGATGGGTACGCAAGACTGTGGAGAAGGAATTTGGATTCGATCTAACCTGGGCTAAAGAAACCTTTATGGAAGCCAAAAAGAGCTTCGTTGAGGCCTCTACCTCAGGAAGTCAGGAGAAGTCTGGTGGAACCAACGAAGCACAGGGTGTAGATCCTTCACTATTAGATACCTTTCTAAACACTTGTATGAAGTTACTATGGGATAGAAAGGTGGTCGAAGGCCTCCAAGGGTTAATTGATAATGGTACTAATAAGGTCAAGCTTCCTCTAGAATAGTGTATTGTATAAAAAGTGGGAAAAAGAAAGAAATGAACAGGTCGCGAAATGAGGCTAACTGTGCAAATTGGAGAATACGAAATGGATCAGGTAAGTCTCAATCTAGGATCTAATGGGAATGTGCTACCGAAGAAAAATTGGAAAAGAATGGGGACACTTGCACTGCAGTGGTCTCCTATCCAGCTTCGCATGACCAATCAGCAGAAAACCATTCCTATGGGGCACCTGTATGGGGTTACGGTGGATATTGAAGGAGCAAGCGCCTTGGCCAATTTTGAAGTGATAGAGAGAGTGGAATATAGTAATCCTTAACCTATGCTATTAGGCATTGATTTGGACTTCGACATGATTCGATCATTAATCTTAAGAAACAAAGAATGACATTTGAAAGGAAAGAGCTTCCAGTAATTGTTCCCTTAGATCCAACTAAAGGTGTGCGATATATAGAACTAATTCACGATTATGAATAAGAGGACAATCTAAATCAAATATATAAGATCACTGCGCGTGATGAGGACTAGATCAAACCTATAGCAGATGGATGAATTACATGGGATAGAGATAGCTCCTACACCTCAGATTCCGATGAAAATCTTGAGCATTAGCAGAATAGATTACATGAAGTCTCCTCATTGTGATAATTTAGATGATGTTAATTTGTTTTTGGATAAATTTGAAAGGGATGTTCCAAAGGAAAAATGGTTCTAGGAATTATATCTGGAACTGTGCACTACACGCGCCCGTTGTTGGGGTACGCATAAGGACAGCTTCGCAGATTGGAAAGAATACAAGCAAATGATGAAGTTGAGGTTTGGGTACGCCAGTACCCGTATAATGGAGAAATACATTGAAAAAGATGATCCATGCGAGCATCTGGCGTAGTAGACTAAAGCATGGGGAGAGAGTCCTTAGCCTGAATAGGTGCACATCTTTTGTCACACTTTGGATACCATTTTGATGAACTGGTACTTTGAAACAGAGGTACGCCATGGAACAACCAAGTGGGATATCCTCAAGGAAATCTCATTGTTAACCTTCAACTTTGAGGATGGATTTGAATGTATTAATGAAGCACTCCAATAAATTAAGGTTGCGATCTTTAGAATGCCTCAGGACCTAGTAGAATGGGTTCAACGAAATTGGAATACGCAGTTGCACCATGCATTGGAATCTTATAATGTGACCGCAAAAGAAGAAGGAGATGACCCTAGGGATATCAATATTCTAGAGTCTAAGGGATAGCGTAAAGTTGAAGGACCCAAAGCAATAATCCCTGAGATAGAAGAACCTTTAAAGACTAGACAGGTAAACATTAGAATGGACGAGCAGCTGAAGTTTGCGAAAATAGGTGACTATTGGGATGAGGATACAATTGATAAGGTCGTGGAACTATTGCGCGAATATCAGGACTTGTTTCCCACCAAGTTCTCAGATTTGAAGGGGATAGTAGTGGATCTAGGCATGATAAAGATTACTTTGAAGCCAGACGCAAAGTGTGTAGAACAACGACCCTACCTTTTGAATCCCAAATATAAGGAAAAGGTGTAAAAGGAGTTAGACAAGATGCTCGAAGTTGGGTTCATTAAGTCAGTGGAGGAATCATACTAGGTAAGTCCTATGGTAGTCCAGGAGAAAAAAAACAAGATGAAATTCAGATGTGTGTGGATCTAAGGAAGCTCAATGATGCATGCATTCATGACCCATTTCCAATGCCATTTACAGATGAAGTCCTGGAGAATGTTGGAGGGCAGGAAGCCTATTCATTCACTGATGGGTTCTCGGGGTACCATCAAATCAAGATCGCATCGAAAGATCGCAGCAAGACCACCTTCACGATAGAATGGGGATGTTTTCAATATACGGTAATGCCATTTGGATTGAAGAATGCACCTGCGATCTTCTCATAGGTAGTAATTGTAAATTTCAAGGAAATCATCCACAAGTTATTAGAAGTTTAATTTGATGATTGGATTGTATTTGGATTGGTAAAGTGCCATGTTGCAAGTCTGTGCCTTATGTTCGACACCTGTCGCAGACATCAAATTGCCCTAAAATTGACAAAATGCATGTTCTGTGTTCCTTATGGAATATTGCTAGGTCATGTGGTTTGCAAGCAAGGATTGATGGTAGGCCCTGCAAATATAACTGTTATTGTCAACTTGGAGGCTCTGAAGAATGTAAAATGGCTACACGCGACACTAGGCCATAAGTGGTATTATAGAAAGTTTATTAAGGCATATGCGCATATCACTGCGCCAATGGAGAAATTATTGAAGAAAGACACGACATTCTGCTAGGATGAAGAGTGTCATAACATTTTAGATATTATGAAGAAAATAATGGTCATCATGCCCATTCTATTATTCTTGGATTGGAAAAAGGAGTTTCATGTTCATGTAGATGCTTCTTGTATTGTGCTAGGTGCGATGATGACTCAACCGGGTGAAGGTGATATTGATCATCCTATAACGTTTGCGAGTAGGAAGTTGTTTAAGGTAGAGAAGAACTATTCAACTATAGAGCGCGAAGGAATGGCTATGATGTATGCGCTATAGAAATTTTGGCACTATCTGTTAGGTGCACTTCAAGATGTATACAAACCATTATTCTCTAAAATACCTGGTCAATAAGCTTGTGTTGGGGGAAATATCTACAGATGGTTATTTCTCTTTTAGGAGTATTATTTTCAGGTGATTGTGAACCTCGGATGATTGAATGCGTGTCATGATCATCTCTCCCAGATTGAGACTATGTTGTAGCGGCTACAACCACCCTCCAGAATTTTTCCTTAGCTTCATTTTGGAGCCTCCCTACCAACCATCCTTAGCAACATGTCTTGGACTATCAAGTACATAGGATTTAGTTGAGTTTCAGTGGCATGTCTACATGTATTTGTTAGCTTGTTGGTCTCCCTCCCACAGACTGGAATTTTGAACTTAGACTATTTTCTAGCTGAGAGACTCCCCTCTAAAATTACGCAAATCTAGAGGGGAACTAGCCTTCCCTCCAGAAATTGTACAAATCAACTAGACAATTTGTTGGGCTCCAAAATTGCGTAGAACATTCTGGTAGTCCTCCTTTAGAAAACTACACAATCTGACCCAAAACTTGGCCTCAGCCCAGAAATTGCGCAATTCTGGGAGGCAGTGACCTACTCAGCCCAGAAATTTCGTAATGCCTGATAGGAAAGCAGCTCTGCTCAGCCTAGAAACTGCATAAATTTTCATCATAGGCTCGTAAACCGATGCATGTGCCTTTAGATTGACTGGTTCCCTCTAGGACTAATAAAAACCAATTTCCATGCATGGGTTGTTGTTCCCGAAATAGTGAAAGGCAGCATGCAAAAGGCATCCCTAGATTTCAAAGATCTATTTCTAGCAATTGGAGGTTACATGCAAATATCATATTAGAAACCTCTCACCACATGTCACTTTTTCCTAGATTTGTGGCATGCATGTCATAACCTCAATCTTATCAAAACTTGTGAACCGGACATTGTAGAGCTCACTCCTCACATCGACCTTGTTGCTTTAACATCCTACATCCCATCTAGGTGATCCAAAATAGATATTAAATTAAGGAGAAAAGGTATTACAGACTCATGTGCAGGAATGCCTATATTATTTAGTGCAATGGATCAAAAATATTGTGAATAACATAGAAAATTTACAATTATAAAACATAATACACACACATCAACATAGTCAAAATAATGAAGGAGTTCACTAGGCACCCTAGCTACGTCTCCTGGTCCAGCTTTCAGTGTCGACCTCTATATTATGTCTTTAAGAGCAGAATATTACAAGTGTGAGCTCAGACAAGGTCTCAACACAACAATGACAAAAACAACAAGGATTTACTCGAAATCCTCAAGTCTACAAGAGTACACAACCACTTCCTCTTGCTCTCTGTCTTCTGCTTTCTCTTGCTCTCTCTTTGTTGTTTCCCTTTGTTCTACCATTGGATGGCTTTTAAGCCTATCAGCCCTGTCTGTTCGCCTTCCCTCCTTGGGCTTTCAGGCTCCTGGCCCCTGTCTGTTCATCTCCGTTTTGAGCATTAAACACTCATTGTAATAAACGCTTAAGGCACTAGACAATTGTTTACAAAAGGAAGGATCTTTGCGCGCAGGTGAAAATCCCCGAAAATACACTTCTCATTCAAAAATGGAAATACACTAAAAACAATGGAAAATCCAACCAACAGACCAAAGTCAGAACTCAAAAGATATTGAGTGCAACCTATAATCCTATCGGGTCCGTGTTATATCGTTGTCGCAAGTCGCAACACCCATATGCCATGGTCTCCTTTGTATTTCGGTTTTATAACGGAAATACACCAAAACACAGAAAAACTCAACAAAATGTCACATATCGAATTTCAAATTTTATAGTGCCTCATCTATAACCCTATCGGGTTCGTAAAATAGCTTTTTCATCATCCACCATCTGATCAGTGATCGATAATCCATGACTAATGATCATTTCGGGTGGCCCACTTGCACGGAGATTACCCACCCGAAAAAGAGGTTTTCTCTCTCCTACAGTGTGCTATGTGTTGGCCGGTGTATGGAATCAAGCAGAGCCTCTCTAATACTGCTTACCACCTAAAGCCTGCTCGAAATACCGCTTACCATGGAACTCAAATCCTTCATTGTTTTATTTCATAACTCCTTCGGGTCCGCCAGCGTTAAGTCCTCCCTTTAGGAATCTACGATACGATATCTGCCGTTGATCTCTTTCGCCCATCCGACAGTTACGATGGAAGCGCTCGTCGCTAGTCTTTAAGTTATGGGTCTCGATTCTTCTCCCTTGGTTCATTGAGATGCGATAAAGTGGCCATCACCTGTCGCTTAACCCTACCATCATGTGTTAATTCCTCCCTTTGGTTCCATGCGATGTGATATTGGTAGTTGATCTGAACCGTTGATTTGCGATCAAGGGTTCACGTTGTCTCGCTTTTATCGCTATCACATTTTTCTTAAGTCTAAGGCCCGTTAACACTACTTGGCTTTCTCTGATGCGATATCCCGATTTAATCCAGGTTGTTGATCTGGCCGATCCAACGACTCCGGTGCAACATTACTTCAACCTTCGCTTTACTTGGGTTTCCGCCATTCTTTAGTGTTTTCCTATGCGATAGTGTTTTCCGATAGTTAACATATATGAAGACATAGAATTAGAAAATTGATACAAGATCCATTTTGGATCACGCCTTCCCACTGAAAAGCTTTTGGACCACCAAAAGTTGGTTTTAGGCATCGATCAAATGAGGATATTGCTCCTTCACTTGTCCAATTTCTATCCATTGTGCTTTGCTTGGATTTGAACCTTTGAGTTCCACTCTCAGGTACTCAACATCCCATTGACACGTAGTTCTTACCTTCCTGTCCAGAACTGTGTCATCTTATAAATCATTGAGATACTCAGGCAACAAATCCCCAATAGAAGGCAACTGACTTTTCTCTTCAGGATATTCAATCAATGAAGGTTCATACAATCTCAAGTTTTCTACATTAATGACTAAATAGATCTACATATAAGCTGGCAAATCAAGGCGAAAAGCATTTTCACCAATTTTATCAAGTATCTTGAAAGGGCCATACCTTATTGGTTTTAGCTTCTTACCTTCACCTTGCATTCTGTCTTTTTTGATGTATAGATAGACTTGATCACCAACTTGAAAACTATGCTCAACTCGATGCTTGTCATGTCTTGCCTTGTACTTGGCTTAACTTCTTCCCAGCTGTTCCTATATTGCCTAGTGAATTTCCTGGATTTTTTCAATAAACTTGGTTGCTTTGTCCACATCACTGTGTCCATCAACTGCTATGTCTTTACCAAAGACAAAATCCAAGGGATACTTTGGTATAAAACTAAAACAAGTCTCAAAAGGAGATCTATGAGTAGAATATTGCTTGGCACGGTTGTAAGCATGCTGCACATAACACAAATGCTCATCTCAAAGCTTGGGATGCTTGTTGCAATAGCCTCTGAGCAACTGGATCACTGTCCTATTAACCACTTATGTCTGACCATCTGTTTGTGGATGAAATGTTGTGCTCTTCTACAACCTGGTGTCCATCAACTCCCATAGATTTGACCAAAACTGCCCAAAAAATCGAGAATCTCGATCAGATACAATAGAAGTGGGTAACCCAAAATGAACCCATACATTCTGAAAGAACAACTTTTATGTTTTTTCAACTGTAACTTGCTTGTTACATGGTATCAAAATACACATTTTACTGAACCTAACCACAACAACATACAAATAATCATGACCTTTCCTAGATTTTGGCAATCCGCCAACAAAATCCATGGAAACACTTTCCCAAGGACGAGAAGGAATTGGAAGTGGAGTGTACAAGCCTAATTTTCTATTACTGGGCTTTCTTGTAGCACACATAGTACACCCTTTGATATATCTAGAAACTGTCTCATGCATTCTTGGCCAATAACAGAACCTTTGCAATTGTGAAACTGTTTTACTTACACCAAAATGACCTGATATGGGAGAAGTATGTGCTTCTCGGATTATGTTAACTCTTTCAGTTTGTGGAATGCATAACTTTCCCAAATGATATAAGAGTTGGTCCTTTACATAATAATCCAGATCTTCTACTTGCTTTCCATGACTTAAAGTTGCATATACATCTTAAAAATATACATCTTGAGCATATTGTTCAATGTAGCTTTCATGCATTACTGAGTTATGCTTAAGTATAGTAGATGCATTTATGATTGGTCTTGATAACATGTATGCAAGCTTATTGTGTATGCCCTTCTTATATCTGATGACAAGATGAAATTGTTGTAGAAAACCCATCCACCTATAATGTCTTGATTGTTGCAATTTAGCTTGTGAGTGCAAATATTGAAGTGGTTGATGATATATATGTATGATCGTTTCTTTACTCATTAGGTAATGTTTCCACTTTTTCACACTTTGTACTAATGCATACAATTCTTTATCATATGTGGGATAATTAACCACTACAAGAGTAAATGTCTCAGAATGATAGCATATGGGTTTTCCGTGTTGCGTCAACACTGCTCCCATGGCATATTCATTGGCATCTATCTCAATCTCAAATGGATGTTGAAGATCTGGCATTGCTAGTACTGGTGTTGTACTGATTTTCTATTTTAAGGTGTCGAAGATTTTTCTGTTGTTTTCTTCCCCACTTAAACACAATGTTTCAATCATGTTAAAGCATGTAATGGAGCTGCAATCAAAGAAAAGTTAGCAATAATCTTTCTCCAATATTGTGTTGTCCCTAGGAAACTCATAACCTCTATAGCAGATTTGGATTTAGGCCAGTTCACAATGACTTCAACCTTAGAGGGATCTATCTTCAATTTACCAGCCCCTACAATATAACCCAAATAATTTAAAGATGTTCTACCAAATTCACATTTTTGACAGTTTTACATAGAGATTTTCTCTTTTTAAAACATCTAAAGTCTGCTTCACATGCTTTACATGGTCTTCCCATGTCTTACTAAAAACAAGAATGTCATCTAAATAAACAATTACAAAGTCATCAATAAATGGTTTGAGTACATCATTCATAACTCTCATAAATGTAGCAGGAGCATTAGTTAAGCCAAAAGGCATAACCAACCATTCATACCATCCTTGCTTTGTCTTGAAAGCAGTCTTCAATGCATCTTGTTCTGCAACTCTGACCTGATGATAACCACTTCGCAAGTCTAACTTAGGAAAGTGAACTACTTCTTTCAATTGATCTAATAAATCATCAATACGAGGAAGAGGATAACGATTCTTGATCGTTATTTTATTTAGTGCTCTATAATCAATGCACATTCTCCACAAACCATCTTTCTTTCTCACCAGCACGATTGGAGATCCACATGGTGATGTGCTTGGTTGTATAAACCCTTTATCGAGCAACTCATGTAACTGTTTCTTTATCTCTGCATTCTCTAAAGTTGACAACCTGTACATTCCAATGTTAGGTAATGGAGCATCTTGCTGCAAATAAATATCATGTACTATTTCTCACTTGGGTGGTAGACCTTTTGGTTCTTGAAATAGAACATCATACTTTGAAACAACTTTAACTAAATCAGCTTTCTGTTTAGAATCACATCCTTCAAATGCATTGGATTTTTCAGGATCCTTTACCTTTACAACCATTAGTAAAAATTGCTTACTTGAATTCACAATTATTTTCATATGCCCTAAGTTTATGAGAGAACAATTATCTTTGAGTTTATGAGCCCTTACAATGTATTCTATTCCATTTTTAGTGAGTTGATACTTATTCTCCACTCTATAGAAAATAGCTTTCCTATCATACAAGTATGGACTTCCCAAAACAATACCACATATATCCAATGGAACTATATCTAACTCAACCTCATCTACAAATGTTGATCCAATAGCAAATCTAAGTTTACATTGTATCGTTACTTGTAGCTTTGTCTTATTACACACCCAACCTAATGGATATGGCTTGTCATGAGGTTTTGTTTGTAATCCCAACTTCTTTACAATTGTTTCAAAAATCAAATTTACTTGTGATCCAATATCAAATAAAGTATCAATCTTATTGTGCTTGGAAATTACTCTAATACGAAAAAGCTCATTTCTTTCCCTCTCGTTGTTTTCATTATCAACAGATTGTGTAGAATTACTTGTGGATGCTTCAAAATATTTACCTTTAATACCTGTGGCTGTAATTATTGTTTCATCGCATGAATCTGATCCCAAGTCCTGTTGAATAGTAGCAGCAGTTTTTTCTTCTTACCACCAAACTTCTTAGGTTTCCATTCTAGATGCAAAGACTAGCAGTGTGCCTCATCGTGTCCTTCTTTCTGACAATGAGTGCATGAAGGTTTATCCTTCTTTACAGTGTTTGATTTCCTCTCCTTCCATTTCAGTTTCTTCTTTTCCTTCCTCTTGCTTACAAAATATTTAGATGATCCCCCAACCTCTGGGTTTACATTCTTACCTCTAGCTTCTAGATGTGTGGCTTGAACTGATATATCATCTAAGCTAGTGGGATTAAACATGAGAATGGTATGCTTTAAATAGCTATGAAGACCACCTATATACTTCAATAAAGTCTCAGGTGAATCTAATGATATACCTAGAGTTAAAGCTCTCTTTCTGAATTCCTGAGTATAACTTTGTACACTTTGACCCTTCAATTGACGAAGAGTTTGCCAACTCATCATTGCCTGCTGCATGTAAGCTAAAGGATAGAATTGCTTTTTGATAGCAAAAACAAATTCATTCCAAGTAGAAATGATTTTACCATGTTTTTGCAGATCAGCTTGTGTCTTGCCTTCCCACCATACTAGTGCAGTTCCTCCAATTCGAAGGCTAGCCAGCTTAATCTTCTTCCTTTCTGAATCAACGTTCTATACCCTGCAATATACATCAATTTGTCTTATCCAATTATCTAGCTTTTCTGCATTGAGTTCTCCATCATAAATTGGCAAATCAAACTTCACATCTAATTTGATTAAGGAAGTTTTCTTCTTCTTCTTCTTCTTAGAAGAAATAGAAGATGATGAGGATGACGACAGTGATGATAGAGGAGATGGTGGAGGATACATTTCTCCTTTTCCTTTGCCTTCTTGAGGGGAAACTAGAAAAGGTTCCTCTGCTCCTTTGTTTGGTTTTGTAGTATCCCCTTTCCGGGATATCCCTCAAACCCAAGCAAACTTCAACCAAATATGTACAAATGATATAGTAACTGGGGAGATCAAAGAGATAAAAATAATAGTGGTCCAACAAATAATAATGTAAACATGGAATTATAAGCAGATACTCAAGAAATGCAGAGAGAAATGCTAAGCAATTTTATTATACTGAGTAATGGAAAGAGTACAACAAGTGATCAGAAAGATAGCACCTCGACTTGCACAAGGCAAGTGAAGAAATACACCTAGAATAGTAAAGAAATGGCCCCTCTCTGAACTGCGTTCAAGATGCTGGAGAATTGTTGTGCTACTGCTACTACATGGAATCAAGTGAGGATTTGGGGTTGCTCCCCTCCTCAGAAAATGTTGAAACTCTGGAATCAGCCTCTGCTCAATAAACCCAAAAAAACACAGAAAGCTTTTCTAAAATAGCCGACCCCCGAAAATCACCCCCTTGAGGATCTACGCAATCCCTCAAGGCTCGCTTCCACTGAATAGAACCCTCCAATACTCTGCCTGAAACTTTACCAAAATCCCTCGATATGCAAGGGTTGATCCCTTGCTCAATCTCCCAGCTCAAATCCTCCACAAAAACCCCAATACGGAACTCCCACCAAAAGAACTGCGTCCCTCTGTCAAGACTGCATAGTTATAAAAAATGCTCAGTTCCTCCTCACTCCAAAGATCAATCCTCCTATAAAAGACTGTTGAAAGCTACATTGCCCGAGCAGGGACTCGAATTCCCCCGGGGCTAAGGGTGAGATCTCTGAACGAAGACACTCGATGCACTAAACAGTGTTGCAGACAGGCTAAACAGCCAGCGTGCTCTAAGTCGAAGTGACTAGCTCAAATGCACATAATCGAATGCCAAAATGAGGAGGCTACTCTCTCCTTTATAGCATTGGCCCCTCTCAAACACTAAGGCCCACCTCCTCCAACGTAGCCTTTCTCTTACCACATGCTCCTCTCCATCTACGTAGTCCCTCCAAGTGTCTACGTGGGCCCCTCCTCTACGTGGTCCTTTGGCCCCCTTGGCTCCTCTTTTAAGTTACAATGTTGTGCTACTAGGGAGTGACTTTATCCTAAAAGTGAGTTATGTCCCCCTTTCCTCACCTTTTTATTTATAAATAACTATAGAATGAAAAATTGAGCAAAAATCGAATATTCCAATTAGCCATGGCTAATTAGGAATATTACAGTCTCCCTCGGCAAAATGTTGCTTGTCCTCAAGCAACTGAAGTGATGGATGCTGCAAAATTTTCTCACTCTCCCAAGTGGCATCCTCATCCAGTAAATTATTCCACCTCACCAAGAATTCTCGAACCGTCCTGCTCCGCAGCTGCCTCTCCTTGGTATCAATAGTAGCCTCTAGTTGCAACAACAAATGCCTCTCATCATTCATGGGTGGTAGCTCATCTGACACTGTCACTTGATGCCCCAATGCCTTCTTCAGGCATGATACATGAAAAACGTTATGAATCTTGCTGCCTTGGGGCAGCTCCAACTCATACGCAACCTATCCAATCCTGCGTATCACCCTGTATGGCCCATAAAAGTGGGGCTTGAGCTTATCAACCCCCTTCTACTTCAATGACGACTATCGATATGGTTGTAATCGTAGGTAGACCAAGTCCCCTACCTCAAACTATCTCTCCACCCGACCCCTATCAGCATACAGCTTCTGCTGGTTTTGCATTGTAGCCATATTATCCTTGAGAGCTCGGAGAATATCCTGACTCTCTTAGATCCAAATCTTGGCTCTCAGAGCATTGCTAGCACCAAACATCACGTCTGCAAAAAATAAAGGATGATATCCATACAAAGCATTGAAAGGTGACATACCAATGGACATGTGATCTGTAGTGTTGTAGCAGTACTCCCCCAGATGCAGCCACTTCAACCATGCTCGTTGCTTCCCACTGACATAATTATGCAAGTAGCCCTCTAGCCACTTGTTAACTATCTTTGTCTTCCCGTCCGTCTATGGGTGATAACTGGTACTCGGTGTCAACTCCGTCCCCATCAACCGAAAAAGCTCCTGCCAAAATCCGCCGATGAAACGGTTGTCCCTATCACTGGTGATGGTCTTGGGAAGACCATGTAATGTGAATACCTCTCTAAAGAACAGCTCAGCCATGGCTAATTAGGAATATTACAGGTTTGGGTGTTGAATTTCTTTCACCTCGCCCCTTCTTAAACTCCAGATACATATCTTCCACCATAGCTCGGTTTGTCATAAAACTTTCTATAAATTGAGATTCTGATCCCAATGGAGCTTCTTCTGCCATTCTCCTCTGAGAATAGACTCTTCCAATCTCTGGATTAGCCTCAACAAGTTCTCCTTCTCCTAGTCTGAGCTTTAATTTAGTTAGCATTCAAAATCCAACACAGTCTTGTCTAACCTTAATAAAACCAAATGTTCTAATACAACTTGATTCGAAATGAATATTAAACTAAGGAGAAAAGGTATTACAGACTCCTGCAGGAATGCCTATATTATTTAGTGCAATGGATCGAAAAGATTTTGAATAACATAGACAACGAATAGTTATAAAACATAATACACACACATCAACACAGTGAAAATAATGAAGGAGTTCACCAGACCCCCTAGCTACATCTCCTGGTCCAGCTTTCAGTGTCAACCTCTATATTATGTCTTTAAGAGCATAATATTACAAGTGTGAGCTCAAACAAAGTCTCAACACAACAGTGACAAAAACAATAGGGATTTACTCTAAATCCTCAAGTCTACAAGAGTACACAACCGCTTCCTCTTGCTCTCTATCTTCTGCTTTCTCTTGCTCTCTCTCTTTCGTTGCCCTCTGTTCTGCCATTGGATGGCTTTTAAGCCTATCGGCCCTGTCTGTTTGCCTTCCTTCCTCGAGCTTTCGGGCTCCCGGCCCCTATCCATTCATCTCCCTTTTGAGTGTTAAACACTCATTGTAATAAACGCTTAAGGCACCAAACAGTTGTTCACAAAAGGAAGGATCTTTGGGCACGGGTGAAAATCCCTGAAAATACACTTCTCGTTCAAAAACGAAAATACACTAAAAACAATGGAAAATCCAACCAATAGACCAAAGCCAAAATTCAAAAGATATTTAATCTAACCTATAATCCTATCGGGTCCGTGTTATATCGTTGTCGCAAGTCGCAACGCCCATATGCCATGGTCTCCTTTGTATTTCGGTTTTATAATGGAAATACACCAAAACACAGAAAAACCTGACAAAACACTACATATCGAATTTCAAATTTTATAGTGCCGCATCTATAACCATGTCGGGTCTGTAAAACAGCTCGTCCATCATCCAACGTCCGATCAGTGATTGATAATCCATGGCTGATGATCATTTCGGGCGGCCCACTTGCACGGAGATTACTTGCCTGAAAAAGCGGTTTTCTCTCTCCTACGGTGTGCTAAGTGTCATCCGATGTATGGAATCGGGCGGAGCCTCTCCAATACTGCTTACCACATGAATCCCACCCGAAATACCACTTACCACAGAACTCAAATCCTTCGCTATTTTATTTCATAACTCCTTCGGGTCCACCTGCGTTAAGTCCTCCTTTTAGGAATCTGCGATGCGATATCTGTCGTTGATCTCTTTCGCCCATCTGACTGTTACGATGGAAGCGCTCGTCACGAGTCTTTAAGTTATGGGTCCCAATTCTTCTCCCTTGGTTCATTGCGATGCGATAAAGTAACCATCGCATGTCGCTTAAGCCTACCGTCAAGTGTTAATTCCTCCCTTTGGTTCCATGTGATGCAATATTGGTAGTTGATCTAGACAGTTGATCTGAGTGCTTGATCAACGGTTCACGTTGTCTCGCTTGTATCGCTATCGCATTTTTCTTAAGGCTAAGGCCCGTTAACACTGCTTGGATTTCTCTGATGTGATATCCCAATTTAATCCAGGCTGTTGATCTGGCTGATTGGACGGCTCCGGTGCAACGTTACTTCAACCTTCGCTTTACTTGGGTTTCCGCCATTCTTTAGTTTTTTCCTCTGCGATAGTGTTTTCCAATAGTTAACATATATGAAGACTTAGACTTAGAGGTTTGATACAAGATCCATTTTGGATCACCAAGAGTCTTCGACACTTTCAACTTAGTTGTTTCATGGTAAGCCTGCTTCTCATGTCTTGCGCCATGTTTCTGTCACTTTTTGTGTTTTGCCTTTTGTGAGTGATGTTTGCCTAATTTAAATAAGCACTTGTTGTCATTTTAATGTATGTTAGCTTGTAGAAGCACCATTTTAGTTTTCGTTTTCATCTCACTACTATCGCATGCATGACACTGTTTTTTCACTAACGATCGCTATTGTGGTGACCCCCTTAACACACATGCATTTTTTCCCATTTTTTGCATCCTACACTTATTGTTTGCATGCATGATCATTCACTCTTGTTTACACTTAGTTTCACCATGCATTCAGACTTCTCATGTTTTTAGTCGCCCGTCAATGGGTCTAGGCTGCCTTAGCCCGGGCCTTGCCTTGCCCGGCTACAGCTGCGCATTTTTGGAAGTGAACGCTCTACCTTCCCTCCAAAAACTATGCAATCCTAGCCTAGCACTGACCTCCAAGCTTGCATTATGCAATTCTGGGAGGCAGTGCCTTGTTGGCCCCAGAAACTACACAATACAATTTGTTGGTTTGCATGTCACTGCTGACTGAAATTTCGCATTACATTGTTTCAGTCCTTAGCAGGCTAGGTTGGACTGTGCATTGTGTAGTTCTAACAATCAGTCATACTCCCGACATCCCAGACTATGCCTTGCGTAGTTCTGGCAGTCAATCTCCCAGCCTCCTAGTGGAAATTGCACAATCTTCATAGACAGTCATAGAGGTATGTTGCATGTTAGTCCTCTAGTTTGTTTTGGTTTTCAACTGACAGATTCCTTGCTATGAGTGTTGCTACATCTCCAGGTATCACAAGTGTTCTTCTACCTCTTAGAAGCACACGTACAATGGCTTCTAGGAGAGCAGAGTCAAAAATACCATTGAGAGCGCAACTGGGGATGCAGTCAATCAAATGTTTATGAATTTGCCTATCTATGAAGACATAAAGTTATTCATGGATTAGGATATCAAGATGGAATGGTATCAGCATCACAGTGAGCAACACCATCAGCAGCAGCAAAAGGTAGCACACCTGCATGCGACAAATGCAAGAGGAAGGTTGTTGACAGCACAGAGGAGGAGCAAATTTGCAAGTTCAAGTAGATCCACTTGTGATGAAAATAGCTTTGGAGATTGAGGCTATGAGGTGAGAATGCAACAAGAGAATCGCGCAAAGGTAGAGAGAGAGAAACAGAGAAGGAATTGTAGGTGTTGAAGTGGAAACTCAAGGACGAACATGAGTTACACAGACGAGATAAGGAGTTGCAGCAAGAACAGGTACAACATGAGAAGCAACATGCACAAACTGATAAAACTGCACCCATACAGGTTATAGACCCATCCTAGTAAATGGCATAGAGCAGACAGGGTGAGCATTGTTATCGATCACATGCAAGGGTGTTCAGGAGCATGGATGTCATTGTGTGCACGCACGTGATCCCACACAAAGGCACACTCATCGAGTCGAAGACAAGAAGAAAGTCTGACTGGAGCTGAACATGTATTTCGACAAGTTCATGCACATGGTCACCAACACACACTTCGAGATCAACACAAACACTATCATCAATATGTTGTTGGTCCAGCTGCACTCAAGACAATGATGCGCATGTTATCAAATGAGTTGGCCAAAGGAGCCTTATCAGTGTACCTGGATGCAACAAAGGCAAGACTTTGCTTTCAACAGGATGTCACCATTAAGTGCATGGACACCATCACGAAGCTTGGCATCAATTCGCCACCATTGATCATCACAACGATGTCAAAGAGTTGGTCTTACCACAACTATTCTAATGTTAGTGATAGCTTGCATGGCTTTCTCAAGCCTATTTCGTCTCACATGGGTACATGTGCAAATTATATGTAATATCTTGTAAAGTGAAAGTCCAAGTGTCGATAGTTGAATGTAATAGTCATGTAGTAGTTGAAGATTCATGACGGTAGGTGAAGAGTCACAAAGGGGAATGTCAAGGGTCACCCCACCCTTTGCTATTTATAGAACCTCATAACTCATTGTAAGGTCTTTTGGGCAGCCAACCTTCCAATAGGATTATCTTAAAGAAATCTTGGAGAGTATTGCAACGAGCCTTGACTTTTCCATAGTGCAAATCTAGTACATCTCTTTGGAGGAGCGGGTGTGATATGAAATGGGGCACTAAAGGCTTCTTGTCAGCTTACAAGAACCTCTCCCACTCCAAAGCTTATTAATTTCCACGATCTAGCTTATGATTAACCAATTGCGGAATTAAAAATGCTTGAAATAGGTGTATGCTTGTGTTTGTTCTTAATTGTTTATGTGTTTTGACTTCATTTGCTTACGCTGAAATAAAACTCAGATAACAGTAAATAAAAGCAGCAAATAAGCAAACACATGACACAACAATGTAATATGGAGTTCACCCTGATATCCTGGCTACGTCTCCTTGAGCTCTAATCAACTCGATTAGGCTCTTTGGGATTATGGCTGAAATTCTTTTACAAGCTCCACGGTCAACTCCATTGGTTTACAACTGAACCTATGGGTTTAGAATTACCATCTTATCCCACTGGTTGTTCCTTAGCTGCAAACAGATCTAGGCTTCTCTGGACTAGACTCCTTTGATCAGCGCTCTGAGCTGTCTTGCTCTAGCTTACACCAACTCCCTCAGAGTTCTTTCACTGTCTCTAGAACTCCTTCTTCTGTCTTCAGCACGCTTTGGACACCAGCAACAATTGGATTATTTGATCTCTTTGTTGTTCTCTCGGCTCTGGCTCTAGCTCTCGGCTCTGGCTCTGGCTCTGGCTCTGGCTCTGGCTCTTAGCTCTTACAAGCTTCTGGTTTCGCTTGACCTCCAAGCGATTCCAAGCTTCTGAGTCACCCCGACTCCGCAGACTGCCTCCTCTAGGCTTACACTCAACATTCAAGCATCTCTGAGCCTCTTGGGCTTCTCTGCACTTTTCCTGAGTATAACTCTGCCTCTCTGTGTTATCTCTCGGCCTCTGTGCGAATCCCTTGTCAATCACGCTCTCTGGATTTTTTGAGGAATCATCTGATGCTACGGCTTCCATTTGTTCCTCTCAGTGCAATCATTCCTCTGCCTCTATGTTTCCTCTGCTCCCTGTGGCTCTCGGTCTGGCCCTTTGTCTCTCTGGCTTTGTGGCTCTGCGCTTGGCCATCTGGCTCTATGGCTCTGTGGCTCTCTGTGTATAATGCATTCCTAAATCATTGTTACAAACTCTCGCTTACAGTGTGGCAAGGAGAATGGGAGTCGTTACAAAGACAATACACAGGCGGCCTTTCTTCGGGCAAATTCCTAAAAATAGTACATAATTTCAATACACAGAAATATACCGGAAATACACTATCGAGCGCAAAATCCAGACTTCAAATAGAATGCAACCACATCTATAAACCTATCAGGTCTGCCATTCCATCACAAATCACAATCGCATGGCGTATTGGCCAAAAAACCCAATACACAAGAAATACAAAGAAATCCTGCATTTCCAAATTTCAAATATTATGAAATCGTGTCCATAATTCCCATCAGGTTCACCTTCTATCGGCATATCACAATCGCTTAGGCGGGAGGTCAAACCAATGTGAAGTTACATATGCTTCACAAAATTTTCATTTGTACCTGTTTGACATACTGTCAACAACAACTGTTAACAATAACAGGATTATAAACAACAACTAGATGGCCTAAATTCCTGCTTCAGCAAAAGAAACAAATTTCACATCTTGTGAACACCTCCATGTCTTTACATCTGCATACAAATGATTGACTAGATAACAAGCCAACAAAACATGCCTTTAAAACAATTGACCCTTCAAGTCAAGCATGTAGAAAAGATCCCAAGGATTCATTTCAAAAGATGAAACACTTCATCATTATCTCCATCTTGGAGACCAAATCAACTTTTCTCAAGTCAATATTACATGCATGTTTAAAACAAGCAATCAACCCTTCAAGTTAATTACACTTACATGTTCAAATACAAGGAAATCATCAAGATCCATGTCTTCATGCACATCATTCTCATGCATGCATTTCATCCTTCAACTTTCACTTAAGCACGCTATACTTTCGAAGCTAAAATGAACATAATGTTGCAACAACAAAGTGAATCTCCCACTCAACGTTTTCCATTCACCTTCTTGGTAAAACCCTGCAACTTGCATTCCATTAACAAAGAAATGCAAATAGATGCATCAATAGACATGCAATCTTAATTGGATAAGAACGCTAACAATTTCTTACCAATCCATTTCAAAGGTGCTACCTTTTTCTGCACATCAGCATCAACATGTGAATCATTCTGAAACACATCAATCATGGAATCTTTCTTTCCGTCCCTGCCATTTTCTCTTTCCACCTTCTTCAAGTTTTGTGGAAGCATTGTTGGATTCAGAGTCCAACACTTTTCAGCAATGTGTCTTTTCTTATGGCAGTAAGTTCAACACATGTGCATCCTCTTAACAGCATGATTTGCCTTGTCCAATTGACCTTTGGCTTCTTGCTTCTTTTCCTTCAAAATTTTCTTGTATGTGGCCATTCTCTTCTAACATCTAGAAACATTATGGTTATCCAAACCACAAAAGGAACATGCAATTATTTTCCCATACTTATATGGAAATTTATCATGCTTTGCATAATCAAAAGGAATATGATTAGAACCATATTTATACCTTTCTCTTTCACCTCTTTTACCTTCATGAGGAGGTGAGCTGAATGAAGAAGTGGCTCCCTTTGGAACACCATCAACCTCTTCAATGGTTTCAGAGTTTCCACAACTCTCTGGTTCAAGTGCATGCTTATGAACACCTGCATCTTGCAAATGATGTTTCAAGCTATTGCATTCTCCACGAATACAATCTTCACACTCTTGAGGTAGAAGACCTGAAATGAAACTTCTTCTTGGAACTGTTTCAATGGCCTTCATGGTAGCTTTGGAACTTTCTCCATAAGACTGTCCATAGCCAAGACCCTAATACTTAGGCCTTTCCTCAACCATTATTGGCTCAACAATACCCTATGCATGTTTACCCAAGCCTTTTCCTTCATAGCCCATCTTGGACATTAGCTTGGACCCTATGCCTCTAGTATGTTTTTCAAAAGAACCAATATAAGCATTCTTAGAAGAATTTGAAGACAAATAGGAATTGTTTATCTCTTCCTCAAGCTGATACTTGACTAAGGCTTCTTTGTCAAAAAAGAGTTGTGTCTCCAACTCATGCATCCTTTTCAGGTTCATATTTGCAATATGAAGTTGCCTCTCCATTTCCTGCAATTTGTCAGAAAGAAATTGCTTCTCTTCCTCCATGGAATTCAACTGCTCTCTAAGTATGCTACTCTTCCTTCCATCCTCATACATTTTTCTCACCTTGTCCATCATGATGAACAAGTCTTGCTTCATGTTTTCATCAAAGAATCTTGTGAAGAAAGAAGATTTTGAGGACTCACTAGTATAAGTTATCATTATGCCAATGAACAAAAGGACTTCAAACAAGATTAACAAAGACCTTTATTCAAGCAACCTTTTGCAACAAACCTCTTGTGCTTCAAGGATTACCTTGAAGTCCTTTGGGATAAGAAGGATGCCTTCAGCCCTTCTTCCTTCTTTCCCTCTCTTGGACTTAGCTAACAATAGCTTTCCCTAAACCTTTGCAAACTCAAACAACAGTCAGTTCTCAAACATCAGACAGTTAAATCCTTTCTACTATTTGAACACCTTTCAAGTCAAACAAGCATATAGATTTCTCAGTCAATCAAGCATTCACCCATGATGCCACCTGCATCATGATACCATCTGCTCTGGTATAATCAGTTCTGATATAACCTTCTTTGAAGGTGGGGTTAATCAATCTTAGGCTTTGATATAACTAGATCTGATATGACTTGCTCTGATACCACCTAATCTGAAATGGGGCACTAAAGGCTTCTTGTCAGCTTACAAGAACCTCTCCCACTCCAAAGCTTATTAATTTCCAAGATCTAACTTATGATTAACCAATTGCGGAATTAAAAATGCTTGAAATAGGTGTATGCTTGTGTTTGTCCTTAACTGTTGATGTGTTTTGAGTTCATTTTCTTATGCTGAAATAAAGCTCAGATAACAGTAAATAAAAGCAGCAAATAAGCAAACACATTAGACAACAATGTAATATGGAGTTCACCCTGATATCTTGGGCTACGTCTCCTTGAGCTCTAATCAACTCGATTAGGCTCTTTGGGATTATGGCTGAAATTCTTTTACAAGCTCCACGCTCAACTCCATTGGTTTACAACTGAACCCATGGGTTTAGAATACCATCTTATCCCGCTAGCTATCCTTTAGCTGCAGATAGATCTAAGTTTCTCTGGAGTAGACTCCTTCGATCAGCGCTCTAAGCTATCTTGCTCTAGCTTGCACCAACTCCCTCAAAGTTCTTTCACTGTCTCTAGAACTCCTTCTTTTGTCTTCAGCACGCTCTGGACACCAGCAACAGCTGGATCATTTGATCTCTTTGTTGTTCTCTTGGCTTTGGCTCTCGCTCCGGCTTTTGGCTCTTACGAGATTCTTGTTTTGCTTGACCTCCAAGCGATTCCAAGCTTCTGAGTCACCCTGACTCCTCAAACTACCTCCTCTAGGCTTACAGTTAGCATTCAAGCATCTCTAAGCCTCTTGGGCTTCTTTGCGCTTCTCCTGAGTATAAATTTACCTCTCTATGTTATCTCTCAGCCTTTGTGCAAATCCCTAGTCAATTACGCTTTTTGGCTTTTGTGAGGAATCCTCCGACGTCGTGGCTTCCATTCATTCCTCTTAGTGCAATCATTCCTCTACCTCTGTGTTTCCTCTAATCCATGTGGCTCTCGATCTGGCCCTCTGGCTCTCTGGCTCTCTGGCTCTATGCTTGGCCATCTGTCTCTATGTCTCTGTGGCTCTCTGCGTATAACGCATTCCTACATCATTGTTACAAATGCCCGCTTACAGTGTGGCAAGGAGAATGCAAGTTGTTACAAAGATAATACACAAGCGGCCTTTCTTCAGGAAAATTCCCGAAAATAGCACATAATTCCAATACACAGAAATATACCGGAAATACACTATCAGGCGCAAAATCCGAACTTCAAATAGAATGCAACTACATCTATAAACCTATCAGGTCTGCCATTCCATTTCAAATCGCAATCTTATGGCGTATTGGCCAAAAAACCCAATACAGAGGAAATACAAAGAAATCTCACAATTCCAAATATCAAATATTATGAAATCGCATCCATAATTCCCATCGGGTCCACCTTCTATCAGCATATCGCAATCGCTTAGGCGGGAGGTCAAAACCTCAATATACAGGAAATACAAAGAAAATCCAAATAAACCGAAATTCAAAATTTTATGCATTCGCACTTATAATTCCCATCGGGTCCACCGTTTATTAGCATATCGCAATTGCAAGTCACAATGTGCATTGGCCCTTCGTATTAAGGATCACCGATCGCCGATCACCGATCAAATCAAGACCGTCCATTCTTTTTCCAATCCGGCAGTTGATATCTCACATCGCATATCGCTATCGCATTGGCCCTTTGTATCGGGGATCACCAATCGCCGATCGCTGATTACTCCGATCAGATCCTGACCGTTGATCTGACTCCTCGATCTGACGGTCGATATCGCATCATGGCATATGACATCGGCATATCGCATATGTAACGCCCGAGGGTTCTTTCGATATACCATGGATTGTGCTGACCTGATCTGCCAATCTACCAATCTCCGATATCGCACATCACATATCGCATCGGCGGGGTCTATGCCTCTGCTCCTCCGACCACCGATCATCACAATCGCTTCATCGCATTGATCTCATATCGCATATCGCTCTGCCTGGGGTCCCGATATCGGGCAAAGGCCTACCTCCGATGTGATAAGTCGAAGGTTGTAATCGGAGTTCCTTCTACCTTTTCCTTAAGTCCTTCCCTTTGGCACATTTAAGGTGTGATTTCTTCAATGAGCCTTTCAGGTCATTTTTATAAGAATTTGCCTCCTTTTCAAAGGACAATGGCAATCTTCTTTGTGCGATAACTTCTTCATCCGAAGTCCATTTTAGCCCATTCAAATTGCATTAGATTCAAATTTAAGAGATATATGCAATGGGACTATTTTTAGAAGCATCCTTTGTCTGTCATTTTTGAGTAAAAAGTCATCGAGGATCATTTTCTGATCACGCCTTCCCACTAAAAAGATTTTGGTCTCTAAAAGTCTGATATACTGATCTGAATAGTAAATAAGAGTACATCACCCTCTTCTTTTAGTCTTCATACACTTTCCTGCATGGATAGTTCCTCTGAACCAAAGCCTTTGAACACTTCCTTCCTGGATGTGCTTTTCCCCCTAGGAAGAACTGTGTTCCTCCTTGACTTCCTACAAAACTTCTACTGAGAAGGTCACAAAAGGTAGTTTGAACTTCTCTACCTTGATCATTGATCCAAGGTCACTCAAACCAATGTGAAGTTAAATCTGCTTCACAAAATTTTCATTTGTACCTGTTTGACATACTGTCAACAACAACTATTAACAACAATAGGATTACAGACAACAACTGGATGGCCTAAATTCCTGCTTCAACAAAAGAAACAAATTTCACATCTTGTGAACACCTCCATGTCTTTACATCTGCATACAAATGATTGACTAGATAACAAGCCAACAAAACATGCCTTTAAAACAATTGACCCTTCAATTCAAGCATGTAGAAAAGATCCCAAGGATTCATTTCAAAAGATGAAACACTTCATCATTATCTCCATCTTAGAGACCAAATCAACTTTTCTCAAGTCAATATTACATGCGTGTTTAAAACAAAGCAATCAACCCTTCAAGTTAACTACACTTACATGTTCAAATACAAGGAAATCATCAACATCTCTATGTTCATGCACATCATTCTCATGCATGCATTTCATCCTTCAACTTTCGCTTAAGCACACTGTACTTTCAAAGCTGAAATGAACATAATGTTGCAGCAACAAAGTGAGTCTCCTACTCAACTTTTTCCATTCACCTTCTCGGTAAAACACTACAACTTGCATTCCATTAACAAAGAAATGCAAATAGATGCATCAATAGACATGCAATCTTAATTGGATAAGAACTCTAACCATTTCTTACCAATCCATTTCAAAGGTGCTACCTTTGTCTGCACATCAATATCAACATGTGAATCATCCTAAAACACATAAATCATGGAATCTTTCTTTCCATTCCTGCCATTTTCTCTTTCCACCTTCTTCAAGTTTTGTGGAATCATTATTGGATTCAGAGTCCAACACTTTTCAGCAACGTGTCTTTGCTTATAGTAGTAAATGCAACACATGTGCATCCTCTTGATAGCATGATTTGCCTTGTCCAATTGACCGTTGGCTTCTTGCTTCCTTTCCTTCAAAAGTTTCTTGTATGTGGCCATTCTCTTCCAACATCTAGAAACATTAGGGTTATCCAAACCACAAAAGGAACATGCAATTCTTTTCCCATACTTATATGGAAATTTATCATGCTTTGCATAATCAAAAGGAATATTATTAGAACCAGATTTATACCTTTCTCTTTCACCTCTTTTACCTTCATGAGGAGGTGAGCTGAATGAAGAAGTGGATCCCTTTGGAACACCATCTACCACTTCAATGGTTTCAGAGTTTCCACAACTCTTTGGTTCAAGTGCATGCTTATGAACACCTGCATCTTGCAAATGATGTTTTAAGCTATTGCATTCTCCACAAATACAATCTTCACACTCTTGAGGTAGAAGACCTAAAATGGAACTGTTTCAATGGTCTTCATGGCAACTTTGGAACTTTCTCCATAAGATTGTCCATAGCCAAGATCCAAATACTTAGGCCTTTCCTCAACCATTATTGGCTCAACAATACCCTGTGCATGTTTACCCAAGCCTTTTCCTTCATAGCCCATCTTGGACATTAGCTTGGACCCTATGTCTCTAGTATGTTTTTCAAAAGAACCAATATAAGCATTCTTAGAAGAATTTGAAGACAAACCGGAATTTCTTACCTCTTTTTCACGATGATACTTGACTAAGGCTTCTTTGGCAACAAAGGGTTGTGTCTCCAACACATGCATCCTTTACATGTTCATATTTGCAATATGAAGTTGCCTCTCCATTTCCTGCAATTTTTCATAAAGCAACTGCTTCTCTTCCTCCACGATTCAACTTCTCTCTAAGTATGCTGCTCTTCCTTCCATCCTCATAAATTTCTCTCACTTTGTCCATCATGATGAACAAATCTTGCTTCATGTCTTCACCAAAGAATCTTGTGAAGAAAGAATATTTTGAGGACTCACTTGTAGAAGTTGTCATTATGCCAATGAACAAAAGGACTTCAAACAAGATTAACAAAGACCTTTATTCAAGCAACCTTTTGCAACAAACCTCTTGTGCTTCAAGGATTGCCTTGAGGTCCTTTGGGATAAGAAGAATGCCTTCAGCCCTTCTTCCTTCTTGTCCTCTCCTGGACTTAGCTAACAATAGCTTTCCCTAAACCTTTGCAAACTCAAACAACAGTCAATTCACAAACATCAAACAGTTAAATCCTTTCTACTGTTTGAACACCTTTCAAGTCAAACAAGCATATAGATTGCTCAGTCAATCAAGCATTCACCCCTGATGCCACTTGCATTATGATACCATCTGTTCTGGTATAACCAGTTCTTATATAACCTTCTTTGAAGGTGGGGTTAATCAATCTTAGGCTTTGATATAACTAGATCTGATATGACCTACTCTAATACCACATGATCTGAAATGGGGCACTAAAGGCTTCTTGTTAGCTTACAAGAACCTCTCCCACTCCAAAGCTTATTAATTTCCAAGATCTAGCTTGTGATTAACCAATTGCAGAATTAAAAATTCTTGAAATAGGTGTATGCTTGTGTTTGTCCTTAATTGTTTATGTGTTTTGAGTTCATTTGCTTATGTTGAAATAAAACTCAAATAACAGTAAATAAAAGTAGCAAATGAGCAGATACATGAGACAACAATGTAATATGGAGTTCACCCTAATATCTTGGGCTATGTTTCCTTGAGCTCTAATCAACTCAATTAGGCTCTTTGGGATTATGGCTGAAATTCTTTTACAAGATCCTCGCTCAACTCCATTGGTTTACAACTGAACTTATGGGTTTAGAATATCATCTTATTCCGCTAGGTATCCTTTAGCTGCAGATAGATCTAGGCTTCTCTGGACTAGACTCCTTCGATCAGCGCTCTGAGTTATCTTGCTCTAGCTTGCACCAACTCCCTCAGAGTTCTTTCACTGTCTCTGGAACTCCTTTTGTCTTCAGGACACTTTGGACACTAGCAACAACTGGATCATTTGATTTCTTTTTTGTTCTCTCGGCTTTGGCTCTCACTCTGGCTCTCAGCTCTGGCTCTAGCTCTGGCTCTAGCTCTGGCTCTTGGCTCTTACAAGCTTCTGGTTTCGCTTGACCTCCAAGTGATTCCAAGCTTTTGAGTCACCCTGAATCCGCAGACTGCCTCATCTAGGCTTACACTCAGCATCCAAGCATCTCTGAGTGTCTTGGTCTTCTTTGCGCTTCTCCTGAGTATAACTCTGCCTCTCTATGTTATCTCTCAGCCTTTGCATGAATCCCTTGTCAATCGTGCTCTCTCGCTTTTGTGAGGAATCCTCCGACGCTACAGCTTCCATCCATTCCTCTCTGTGCAATCATTCCTCTACCTCTGCATTTCCTCTGCTCCCTGTGGCTTTGCATATGGCTCTGTGGCTCTTCGCTTGCCCATCTGGCTCTGTGACTCTGTGGCTCTCTGCTATAACGCATTCCTACATCATTGTTACAAAAGCCCGCTTACAGCATGGCAAGGAGAATGGGAGTCATTACAAAGACAATACACAGGCGACCTTTCTTCGGGAAAATTCCTGAAAATAGCACATAATCCCAATACACAGGAATATACCGGAAATACACTATCGGGTGCAAAATCCAGACTTCAAATAGAATGCAACCGCATCTATAAACCTATCGGGTCTACCATTCCATCGCAAATCGTAATCGCATCCCATATTGGCCAAAAAACCCAATACACAGGAAATACAAAGAAATCTCGCATTTCCGGATTTCAAATATTATGAAATCACATCCATAATTCCCATCGAGTCCGCCTTCTATCAGCGTATCGTAATCGCTTAGGCAGGAGGTCAAAACCTCAATATACGGGAAATATAAAGAAAATCTGAATAAACTGGATTTCAAATTTTATGCATTCGCGCTTATAATTCCCATCTGGTCCGCCCTTTATCGACATATCACAATCGCAAGTTGCAATATACATTGGCCCTTTGTATCAGGGATCACTGATTTCCAATCGCCGATCAAATCAGGACCATCCATTCTTTTTATAATCCGACGGCAGATATCGCACATTGCATATCGCTATTGCATTGGCCCTTTGTATCGAGGATCACCAATCGTCGATTGCCGATCACTCCGATCAGATCCTGACCGTTGATTTGACTCCTCGATCTGACGGTCAATATCGTGTTATGGCATATTGCATCGACATTGTTGACCACCACATGTCAACGATCCATACTAGTACACCCCCTTTTTTCGCAAAAGGGATAGCGCCTAATCGATGTGTCTGTGTTGTCCAGCTATTATCATCAGCCTGATCATGTTATATTGTAAACCCTTTCTACATGTGTAAATTGTAAATAATCTCAGCAAATCCGTGTCGTGTATGTAATTTCCTAGTTAAACCTAATTTTTTGATGACAATCTACATTCTGAAAGGTTTTTTGTCTCACCGATCGATGTTCGGCAAAGGTTTCCTTCAACGTTACCCCAAAGCCGAAATGGATTTTGTCACCAGAATATTAGGGGAGTCCTAGTGTGTTAGGTCGAGTCTATGTAAAAGTGATTTGGGAATAAACATAACTATCTGGTTAGGTTATTTTATTACAAATTGCTTAATCTCTTAGATTATATTTGTGTCGCAGAAATGGGTAGTTTGTGAGGGTCTTGTTCAAATGGGTTTTCCCCCTTGAGATGTAAAAAATGTAAAAAATCATGATGTAAAATGTCTTGAGGGTTAGAAAAACAATTTATCTCCTCATAGGTCCTAGGTCCTAGGTAAATTTAAATTTTCTAGAGGTAAAATTCGTGGATCCTTTAAAAAAATTAAATCTTAACAGGTCCAAGGACTAAGGTTAGTTGATTATTTTGCTAAATTTTATGTCTTAGGTCTCTGGGGTTAATTCAAATTCAAGTTTTGAGGAAATAAGTGCAAAATTTTAATTTTTGAATTATTAAAATGCATTTAATTGAAAAATTCGAAATTTCCTCAATATTTAAAATTTCAACGGATGAGATTAAAAGAAATTTTGATCCTCATCAACGGTCGATATCACTTTGACAAGGATCACTCAAACTAGCCGTTGGGAAATTTATCTTTAAATTGGGGGTCAGTTGTTAGTTGAGAGCATTCGATCTTTGAGTCATGTGCTAAGTGAAAGCTCTCTTGTAAACCTTTTTTTTATGAGCAATAAAAAAAGACTTTGGGGTTAATTTCTGTTGGTGTTACTCTTTGTGGAAACGAGGTAAGATGTGTTGTTTTCATGCATAGATTTCCTTTCAGCCATTGATGATAGCTTTATGAAGAGTGATTTAAGCACAGGTATCTTGCTTGATCACTAGGGTTTGAATGGTAATTTAAGTTCTGAAAATAATGGCAGGTATCTCTATTAAATCTGAATTTTATTATCGTTCTCTCGCTCTACGTTAATGGTTGAATTGAGTTGTGCAGGGAATTTTGATTTTTTAGATCATCGGGCATTCAAGGAAGTTTTCAATTGGACCAGCCAACTCCCGACTAGTATTTTCTGAGGAGCCCAGTTTGATTGAATCCCACGCTTATCTTAAGAAGTTTCGTTTTTGATGCATGAAGGGTTTTTGGGAGAAGTACCTCCGTTTCAATTTAAAATTTTAAAAAAATTTATGTGCTAAATTGATAAATCTGACTTTTCAGAGCCTCAGATTATTAGATCTGGGAGCGAAGTTGGACTCATACTCGCCAGATCTGGTATATTTGCTACTCCTATGCATAGATTTGTAATTTTTTAATTTTTCTAACTTAGGGTTTAATCTTTTTTTTTAGTATATCAGGATTCTGGGTGTTTGTGTTTCTAGGAACAGGTTTCAGATTTGAAGGTGAATTTCGATTTTGAAGCCAAATTTAGGCCCTGGAGGGTAAGATCTGGCCTCAGAAACAGCGCTTGCAGAAGCTTTAATTTCGATCCATGAAACTGAAACCTTAATCAAGATAATCATTAAAATGTATCAATGAACCTAAGGAGCATTTGAAACAGTAAAGACAAATCTATTTGGTCTAAGCTAGAAGGCATTTTCCAACGTCTCTAAACATAGGATTTGTCGTTAATTGTCTGCATTACATTTTGCAAGTGGTCGGTATTTCATGTACTTCCGAATATATATGATCGTTCTTCCACATACCCTCGAGTATATGAGAATGGTGCTCCACATATGAGGAGTATATAGGGGTGCTTCCCATCATACATGACGCATTAGATAACACTACTATGGACTGCACTTGCACGTACCCTCAGGTTTATATTGGAAGTCCCCATTAGGTTGCAAACCCTCCATAGGTAACCAAGTCGGTCGCCTTGTCATTATGATACATTGAACACATCATTTGGGGATATTTCCTGCACGTACCTAATGGTATATTGTGTAGGAATTTTCAGGGTAAGTTCCTCAGACACAACACCAAAAGGACACCGCTCACAAACAGATCACAGATCAATACACCAGTATTTTGACGTGGTTAAAACCCTCAGAGAGGGAAACAGTCCACGGCCTGCGCCAACGTGGCTACTACAGGCAATTTATTAATAAAAGAATGAAAATTTACATAAGCTTCTCTCATGCACGGTTAACCTACAAATGACCCTCCATGCGCTTTAAATAGAATTCATGGACCAATCGGGTGTCAAGCCACGGATCAAGTGTCGGTAATACCGAGGAGAGAATGAACCGTCGGATCACTACATATCGTGACCGTCGGATTGTAAGTTACAAATGTACATAGTAAAGAAACACACTTTACCTAACTCTATACTAGACCAAGTTATACTTAACTATTCCTACGTGTCGGAATATCCTAACATCGTTAGGTCAATTCTTTGATCAAGTTTTGTATGAATGGGTTTTTCTTTATATTATTTATCATTTTGGAAAGTCTCATTGAGTTTTGGGCAGTGGTTTTCACACTAGCCTGAAATGGTGGCTCAAAATTTGGGACCACACCCTCTGAACTCGAAGTTTTGTCTATTTTCACCTTACAAGCTTATGCATGCAGTTGGAGGCCTATAACCGCATGGAGACCTTTTCATACACGTGATTGCGGGCCCAAGTTACTAAAAAAGCAATCCATCTAAGGGTTTGGGCACTTGGAGTGGTTTTTTAGCTCCTAGGTGTCCTGTAGCTCCTAAGGAAGGTTGGTAAAGTTATAGTTTGTTGAATCCACTTCATTAAATGTACTTAGGAGTTTGGATATGTCATAATAGCCCTCAATTCATGTTTACCCCAGCAAGCTAGTTAAAGTGGGTAAATGTGGGAGGGGTGGTTACACCTATCAACTACCATGAATGGGTAGTGATGTCCCCTCATGGTTGTTGTAAACCTCCCACAAAGTCCATGGAAATGATTTCCCAAGGATGAGTGGGTATAGGTAAGGGATGATATAGACCTTGTTTCCTATTACTAGGCTTGTTGGTACAATAAAGCATGCATCCTTTTACGAACCTACCTACATGTTCTTACATCTCGGGCCAATACACATAGGTCCTCTGCAGGTTGAACACTATCTTCCCTACACCAAAGTTGATCCTAATTTATGAAGGGAATGAAATGAAACACATATTTATAACCAAAAACATAGGGGTACAAAAAAACTTGAATTCTATTAATAAATGGAAGGGTTTAAAATTGTAAAAATACATAATGAAACAAACTAACTTGAATGGTGATAGCTTATCTTAGAGAAGAGATGTGAAGGCCATGCACCTTCACTAGGATGTGTCACAATGAGGCCCAAATGCCTTATTATCATAAATAATCAATTATAAAACCCTAAACATCCAAAAACCTAACCCTAGGAGATGAAGCACCAAAATGCTTGTGGGCCTCAATAGGGTAAGATGGAACGTCAACTTCCTAGGTTCATAACTTTTCCATGCAAATGTCCCACCATTCACCGACAAGGATTCCTAGGCCTAATCAAGGGAAACCACCTCTAGGCTTTACTGTGTATCCCACCATTAACCGGTCAAGGATTCCTATGCCCACCAAGGCACACAATGCCTGGCTTTACGGCAACCCACAGTTTAGTTCAGGGGTCACTAGCCCAGTGGCTTTACTACAATCCATAGTCCAGTTCAGGGATCATTAGGCCATGTGTTCTTTCTTTCGGAGATCCACCTCACTCAGCTTTGAATCCATGTGGCAATCTAGCTCAACCAAAACATGAGAACCCCATCACACCATGGCTATCTGGAAATGGAAAGGCTATGCTGAAAACACCATCACACATGAAAAAACCCATGCCATGACAACAAAGAACCACATGCAATACCATGTGTTCCAAATCTAGCAAGGAAATCACACATTCAAATCGATACCTGCAAAGAATCATGCTATAGCTGCTTGATCCTGCTCTTCCTTGCTTGCTTCTTCCTTCCTTCCTCTTGCCTTATTTTCCTTTCTTGATCTAATGCCAAAGTGCTCCAAGAAAACTCTAAGTGTCCAAGAATGAGAGAGAGAGAGAGAGAGAATAATGAGAGAGCTCCAAAATTGAAATGACAAAAGGTACACTGACCAAGCCTGCCCACTGATCCTAAAAATCCTTTTTATCAATGATGTTTCTATTTTCTTGACTTTCCATTATTTTCCTTCAATTTCCTCCTCACATGCAACCTGTGACCTTTCACCTTCCTTTTCTCCCAATTTCCTTTATTTCATAAATAAAATGCCAATTAATGTCTTTTTTTGCTTTCCAAAGCCTTTTCCATCACCTTTACCAATTTCTTTATCCATAATAAACCAATGAACACCCACACTAGGATGTTTTGCCCAACATTCAACTTGGAATGAGTGTCCCATCAACCATGTTTATTATATTTTTTTGATGAATTTTTACCAGTGTTGTTACAAAATCCTACCCCTTGGAGGAACATTTTCCTTGGTGTTCAATGGCACCTAGAAACCAGCAAAACGGTGAAAACAAAACATACTAATTATGGAGCTTTATAACCCATCTCATTACAGTATTTACAATGACCAGTGTAGAAAACATGACAACATATTACATATTAGAGATTTATAACATAGCTCATTACGGTATTTACAATGACCACATATAAACATATGCACATTTGTTAAACCAACAAATAAAAGGATATGATGCCCGCAACAACAAAAGGGGAATCCAGAGGCTTACACCTCCACCCTCAAAAGTAATTCTAGGATTCACTTCCTTCCCAGGAAGTCCAAAATCCACTGCCAAATTCAAAGCTACATCAAATGTCCAATGCTACAATTTGTGCCACTTATCCTCTCAGTGAACAGTTACCCGCTCATTGTTCCAGGGCGCACTCCCAATGTGCATCTGACTCCATCTGGCAATGATAATGACCAAAATAAATCCATCCCCGACTTCCCTTCTCTACTACACACTCCTTCGGGAAATCTAGTCACCCCTTTTGTGCAATCACTCACCTTCCAAGTTCCACGACATCCCCTATCCTGGGCGATCCATCCCTTGGAAAGGCTTCCTCTCATCAGAAGGTCAAACAACCAAGGCATATATCTGCCTCAAACCCATCATACTGGTCATAACATGCTCATGGAAATCAATGGACACTACTGGGTACCAGTGTCCCATAATGGCCCTGCCCTTGAAGTGCTTTACCAGCATACTGCAACTTAATCAAATTTATTTCATTGCTGCTGTTAATTCTTGTAATCAATTTCAACCACACAACCCACGCATTTCCCATGCTTTCATGTACCAAGAACATAACTACCATTAGATTTAAAATAAATTGAAATAAATTCACATCATACCTCATTGGTAGCTTGTTAATAAGGTACACTTGCAATCTTGTTTACTTCTTGTCACAAAAAGTCAAACTATCATCTTTGATCAAATCATTATGTATAAACATATCATATCATGTTAGCTCAAAACACAACCATCATAACTCAAAATCACGAATCACATGCAATCATCATAAACCAGAATCATAAATCACATACAACCATCCTAAATCAGAATCATAGATCATATGTATAATAAAACTAAAATAAAGTACTAATACTTATCCTTCATTAGCCCTTACTTCTACCTTTATTCTTTTTATACACACACTAAATCGGTTTCCATGCCCAACAAGCACCCAATCCCTTACTTCTCTTCAAACACCTACACATACACAAAGTACATCACAACACATACATCCACACACAGTGTAGGACATCACATAATGCATACACGTACACCTCATATACATCACAACACATACACCTACACCTAGTGTACAACACAACACAATACATACTCCTATATCTAGTGTACAACATAATGCACATAGTACAAAACAACGAATACATAGTTCATGATGCCACGACTACACAGTGCACATACATAGCACGCATGTACACAACACAACATGTACAACATCCACATTATACCACATGTAAACCAATACGACATGTACAATATGTACACAGTACTACCTATACACAACACCACTTGCACAACGTGTACACAGCATCACATGTACATAGCACCACTTACACAACGTGTACACAACACCACATGTACATCATACCACCTATAAAATGTGTACACAATACCACATGTACACAACACCACATGCACGACATGTACACAACACCACATGTACACAACGCCACATGCACGACATGTACACAGCACCACCTTCACACAACACCACATGTACAACATGTACACAGCACCACATGCACACAACACCACATGTACAATCATGCACACAATGCCATATGTACATAGCACCACATGTACAACATGCACACAACACCATATGTACATAGCACTGCATATACAACATGTACGTAGAACCATATGCACACAACACTACATATCCATCATGTGCACAGTACAATATGTAAATAGTATTGCATATCCAACATGTACATATCACCATCTATACCCAGCATTACATATGAAATATGCACACAACACCATATATACAACAGGAAATCAACACCATAGGTACAATCACTTAATATACAATATGCACAACGGTAGCACTACCCATCCAAAACCACACTGTCTCTACCAAGAAACCTTGCTTCTAGTGTCCCTCTGACATCCATGCTTATCCTAGCATGTCGCAGATTATATTGATTTCATTCCGCTAATGTATCCCTCAGTATAGCCTGTTCATAACATAGACATAATATAATCACATAATATCAACGCATAACCACATGATACTGACCTCGTAGATTTTTCAAGACTACTCTTCCCACTTGATTCCTCATAAACCATGAACCTCTTCATGGCATTCACCTACGTAAGCAATCATTCCTCCACAAGAATGATTCCTAACGACCCTATCAGACAACAACATACATAGATACATATATACATATAAATATTAGCATTAAACAATCATAATCCTGTCAGACAAAGACATACATACATACATATATACATATAGACATTAGCATAAAACAATCATGATCCATGATGACCCTGTCAGAAATGACATACATACATACATGTATACATATATAGACATCATCATAATCATGATCACAACATAATTACCAGATATCGTAAGGTCATAATCAAAATCAACTAACAGTTATTAATCATAATATTACAACTAGCACCCACTTGCACTCAAGTATATATCAACTATGTCATCACATAATGTGTTAGTACAACCATCTTAAAACAAGACCGTTCATTCCTGCAATATTTCATACACATAATCATATCATGCAATTGATCAAACATTCAAACAACTTGAAAACACTCCATGTTAATTAAATCAACTAAATGACATAATCAAACACTCAACCATTAAATAGACAACATAATCAAACTCATATCTTAATGTATCTCAGGGGAGGCTATCTTGTCTACACAATCAATCTAGATTAGCATGATATAACTTCACAACATATCAAATCAACATAAATAAGACCATGATGTCCATAACAGTAACTATCTAACATGCTCACATCATAAATTCATAAACAATTGTCATTCATACATAACAATCACATATACACAATCAGTCCATATTAGTACAACACAATATCATGGTTGTGTTATATTCTTTCCATGACTACCCCATGCACGGAGGGTCACAGGGGGGGTGGTAGCCCTCCCTGTACATTACGTCCAGCGTTTCCAGGGGGTCACAGGGGGGAGGTTCCCCCCTGTCGACCGCCCCCTGCATAGGGTCCGAAGCAGCACCAAAAAAAAAAAAACACAAAAAACAAAAAACAAAAACAAAAAACAAAAAAACAAAACCAAAAAAAAAAAACAAAACAAAACAAAAAACAAAACAAAACAAAACAAAAAACAAAAACAAAAACAAAAAACAAAAAACAAAAACAAAAAAACAAAAACAAAAAACAAAAACAAAAAAACAAAAAAAAACAAAGAAAACAAACAAACAAACAAACAACAACAACAAAAAAAACAAAAACAAAACAAAAAACAAAAAACAAAACAAAGAAAAAAAAACAAAGCAAAACAAAATAAAACAAAACAAAAAAACAAAACAAGAAACAAAACAAAACAAAATAAACCAAAGGCAAAAAACAAAACAAAATAAATTGGACCCTATATTAGGTGGTCGGGCTTACCTATGGTTTTGTGCATGGATTTCGGACATGTTTTTGGGCATGATGGTTTTATGTCCATAGTATTTTGTAGATCTGTTCAAGGGAACTACGGTTATGTTCTAATCCATGGTTAATGGATTGGCGTTTATGAATGCTTCAGCATGTATATATATGTATTGTAACATTGAAAGGAACATAATGAAAAATCAATCTGGTAGTCCTGGTTTTGGGATCCAGGGGAAAATATCTTTGTATATATGTTTTATGTTTTATGCTCTTGCCATTGTTTATTTTTTATTCTTAGAATTCATATGCAGGTAAACCTGTACGAGGTTAAAACCTACATATCACAAATATGTCGGCTCATACCTGAATATCATACCCATAACCATATGCATTAGCACAATACATATAACATCAAGATCTTAGTTGTAATAACCATAATCATCAGGCATACAAACACAATGCATATAACAATAGGTTACTATCCTTCATGACTATATGACCACACTGATTCACTAGCATCTACCATGCATGTAACCACAACAACAATAAAATTTCAAACATGTATATAACCCTAATGCATATAACAATGCAATAACTAACATTTTTGCATGCAAAACATACAATACCTATATGACGATATTCTCTTACCCCAAATTCTAGTGTTGCAACCTCACTCTAATGATTTTCATCTCTTGTTTCACCTCAGCCAACAAATCAGCATCATAACATACCAACAACATCATGATGACCTGAAATGCCTACAATGACCTCATGCACAAAAACCATGCCCATAATAATGCATGCATAACAAGACATAGACACTGACATGCATAACAAATGCATATATAACCGACATGCATTCATGACTAACGCATCCCAACAACAACATCATCAACCTCCACATGGTGACACAATAGAAACAATGACCACCACCATGCATACACAACAAGCACATAGTTCACAAACATAAAGAACACATATGCAACTGACATGTATGCATGAAAAACACATTCCTCCCATCCAGTACAAGGGTAGAACTATGCTCTGATACACATTGTGGTATCAGATATCACCCAAAAAGAACGGAAACCAGACACCACACAAAGAGAACGAAACTCGCTCTGATACCACTATGTGACTCCCTCATCCCAATCTACCCAAGTAATCATCCAACTAGGGTAAATATGCAACGATAGGCCACTATAATGGGATTCAACCTCATAAGTCACCTTAAGGAAGTGGACTCGATGAAAACACACCACACAGACCTTCCACATCAACAACAGAACTCCTAGGAGCCATCCCAACCACTCAGGTAACCAACCCCTGAGACCAACTAAATTTTTAGTGCATCAAACCCCTAGATGCTCCCTTGATATGTACAAGGGTGCATTTGGGAGGCTCCAGAATCTCCCACGGCAAGGGAAAGGGAGCTTTTGGGGACCTTTTTCCCTAGTGTTGTGCCCGCAACTCTTGGATTTGTGCCAATTTTTCAAGCCTAGAGCCCAGGGCACTTCCCATGACTCAATGTTAGGTTCATAAATGAAATTTCACAATGGAACAGAGATACATTTTCAAAAACATAAAAAAGGACTAAATTGGACCCCTATTAGCCATCACAAGCATTTCATTAAACATGTCACAAATATGAAAGCTACAGGTCTTAATAGCATAACTGAGCATAGGGGTCTCATACTTATCTGAGATTTTCTATGATGCATTGTTTCCTTATCACATTAGATGAATTATCATCTATTAGGTGATATATACATTGTTCATTCATTTACAAGTAAAAAAATGATGAGAGCCATACATAGTCGATGCCATATTACATGTTCATAACCAGCATAATAACAATAGAAATACCAAAGAAACAATAGCCATACAATCCACATATAAACCACTATAATACTCATGAATTAACAAAGATAAATAACTTCATATTAGTGATGCAAAGGCCAACCAGGTTTGGGACTTCCACGAACCACCTAACTATGGATAAGGTGAAACAAATATTTCTTTCAGCCAATCACCCCTGTGCAATATTCCAAGCATGAATTTGGGACTTAAAACAAAACTCATCTAGGGCTTCCTAAGGCTACACCACCTCACCCTCATCAATAGAACCAGGCTTACTGCAATCCATCCCAGAGCATTAGGTCATAAAACAAGCATGGGTACCACCAGATTTCTCCACCTATGCCATGAGGAATTGCCCTATCAGCTAGTCTCTAGTCTTTACCACAATCCAAATCGGATCACTAGGCCCTAACCGAGACTCCACCCTCTAGGATTTACCATATGTCCTGCAGGGATTCACCGGCAAGGTTTCCTAGGCCTAATCAATGGAACCCACCTCTAGGCTTTACCATATATCTCGCCATTAACTAGTCGAGGATTCCTAGGCCCACCGAGGAACACAATACCTGGCTTTACCGCAACCCACAGTCTGTTTCAGGGGTTACTAAGCCAGTGGCTTTGTTGCAATCCACAGTTTGGTTCAGGGATCACTAGGCCATGTGTTCTTTCTTTCAGAGATCCACCTCACTCAACTTTGAATCCATTCGGCAATCTAGCTCAACCAAAACGTGAGAACCCAATCACACCATGGCTATCTAGAAATGGCAAGGTTAGGCTGAAAACATGGTCACGCCTAGAAAAACCCATGCCATGAAATCAAAGAACCATATGCAATACCAAGCATTCTAAATATAGCAAGGAAATCACACATTCAAATCGATAAAAGTATTTTGTTGTAGATGTGTGATCCTACTCTTCCTTGCTTTCTCCTTCCTTCCTCTTACCTTCTTTGCCTTTCTTGATCCAATGTTAAAGTGCTCCAAGAAAACTCTAAGTGTCTAAGAGTGAGAGAGAGAGAGAGAATAATTAGAGAGCTCCAAAATTGAACTCACAAAAGGTACACTGACCAAGCCTGCCCACTGATCGTCAGAAGTCTCTTTATCAACAAGGCCTCTATTTTTTTCATTTTCCATTATTTTCCTTCAATTTCCTCCTCACATGTAACATGTGACCTTTCAACTTCCTTTTCTTCTAATTTCCTTTATTTCATAAATAAACTGCCAATTAATGCCTTTTTTCCTTTCCAAAGCCTTTGTCAGTGCCTTTGCCAATTTCCTAGCCATAAAAAGCTAATGAACACCCACACTATTATGTTTTTCCAAAAATTCAGCTTGGAACAAGTGTCCCATCAATCATGGTTACTATATTTTTACATGAATTTTTACCAAGGCTGTTACAGGATAGACTATATGTTAAATCAGTTGCAGCAAGAAAAGTACGTCACCAAGCTAGACTTGAAGTCTGGATATCACCAGGTTTGAGTCAAAGAAGAAGATACCTGGAAAACCGCCTTCATAAACCAGGCAAGGTTTGTATTAGTCATGCCATTTGGCCTATGTAATGAACTAGCTACATTCATGAGATTAATGAATGATGCATTGCACCCTTTTATAGATTCATTTGTTATTATCTATTTGGATGATCTACTAGTATATAGTGCTACCTGGGAGGAGCATATTTCACATTTGACGCATGTGTTGTAAATATTGATGAAGTACCAACTACTAGTAAATCTCAAGAAGTGTGAATTTGCGCAAAAGCCCTTTTTAACACCCTCCTCCCACATTTACCCAAGTTAACCAGTCTGTTTGGGTAAACATGTGACGAGAGGCTACTATGATCTGATTCAACTCCCCATGTACAGTTATAGAAGTGGAACTGATAAAACAAACCAAACTGGCCTTACACACATGCTACAGAACCTCCAGGAGCTAACCAACCTTTTTAGGTGACCAACCCCTGAGGAAACTTAACATTTTACTGACCTTGGAGCCTCAGTCACTCTCATGACATGGGCATGCATGCAACTAGGACCCTCTAATCGCTCCCACAGCAAGGGCATGCAAGCAACTGGGGACTTTTCTATCTAGTTCAAAGCTAGCGACCCTGGATTTTGTGTCAGTTTTTCAAGGCCAAGACTCGGGCCACTACCCAAAACTCCATGAAACCTTCAAGAATGAAAAGTAACATTGAAACAATGATACTAAAGCAAATACTTGAACAAATATTTGACTGGACTCCTACCAACCATGACAGGAATTTCGTCAAACATGTCACAAATATGCATTCTACAGGTCATAACAACAACTCTGAGCATAGGGGTCTCATACTTATCTGAGAATCATTAAGAAGCATTGATGCCTTATCATATTAGTTGTGTTATCATCTATTAGGTCATATATTCATTATTCATTCATTCACAAATCAAAACATGATGAGATCCATACATCATCATTGTCATAAAACATGCTCATAACTAGCATATAATCAATAGAAATAACAAGGATATAATATCCATAAAACCAAATATAAACAAATATATTTACCCATCAAATAAAAGAGGAAATAAGCTCTTATTAATGTATGCAAAATACAACTAGGTCTAGGACTTCCATGAACTGCCCAATAATAGACTAGGTTGGACCAAATCCCTCTTTCAGTCAGTCACCCATGTGCCATATTCCAAGCATGAATGTGGGATCTCATGGAAAACATCCAACAAAACCAAACCAGGGCTTCTAGAGGCCAAAACCATCTCAACCCTCAACTAATGATTCCACCTCACAATTGGACATCACTAACCATCACCAAATTGGTCTCTACCCAAGTTGTTCAAGGCTCCAGATCATTTGTTCCAACCAAGGCTTCTATGACTAGTAACGCAACCCACAACTGTTGTTAGGCTCCAAATAGTTTGTCTAACCAAGGCTCCAAGACTAGTAACTCAACCCATCAAGGGCTCTAGAGCATTTTTCCAAACAAGGCTCCAAGACTAGTAACTCAACTCAATTGTTACAAGGTTCTAGAGCGTTTGTCCAACCAAATCTCTAGAAACTAATAACTCAACCCACAACCACAGGAACATGAGCACCAACCAGAAAAACAAATTTGAAACCCAACACACCATGTCTATCCAGGAAATGGCAAGGCTAAGGAAAATCCACCGTTAATCTAAGCAATCCTCCATGCCAATGACAGATCACAACCAAGAAACCACATGCATACCAAAACTAGCAAGGAAATGATACATGCAAATTGGTACCTGCAAGAAAAATTTGTTGTAGGTGCTAATCCCAATGTCCTCTTGCGCTTTCCTACTTTTCCTTTGCCTTCTTGCTCCAAATCCCAAGTATGCCACACTTTTCCAAGAGTGCTCCAATAAAACTCTATATCCAAGAGTATGAGAGAGAGAGAATAGAGAGAGCACCAAAATTGAGCTGACAAAAGTATACCAGCTAATTCTCAGAAGCCTTTTTATTAAGGAGGCCTCTTTTTTCTTCATTTTCCTCCTCACATGCAACTTGTGACCTTTCATCTTCCTTTTCTCCTATTTTCCATTATTTTCATAAATAAATGCCAAATAATGCCTCTTTCCTCTCTAAAGCCTTTGTCATTTCCTTTTCCACTTTCCTTAGCCATTAATAAACCAAAGTGACACCCCACTAGGATGTTTTTCCCATCATTCATCTTGGAATACATGTCCCATGACCTTGGTATATATTTTTTACATGGATTTTTAACCAGGGTTATTATAGAATCCTCCCTCTTAGGGGAACACCATCCTTGGTTTTCAATGACACCTACAACCAGCAAGACTGTTGAAAACCAAAACATGTTGCCCATAGATATTTATCAATCCAGTTCGATACAATGTTTATAATAATATACACATCCACATTTTCTCAACCAACAAATAAAAGGATACAATTCTTGCATCCACAACAATGGAATCTAGAGGCTCGTACCTCCACCCTCAAAGTAATACGAGGATTCACCTCCTTCCCAAGAAGTCTAGAATCCACTACCAATGTCAAAATTGCAACCAATTTCCAATGCTACAATCCTGCTCCACTTTTCCTCTGAGTGAATAGTTATCGACTCATTTTTCCAGGGCGCACTCCCAATGTGCATCTGATTCCATCTGGCGATTCTAATTACCAAAACAAATACATTCACCGACCTTCCCTTCTTTGCTACATAGTACCTCGATCAATCCAGTCACCCCCTTTCATGCTTTCACACACCTTCCAAGTTCTTTGGGCATCTGTTCTCTGCTACACAATCCCTTGAGCGACCCCTCCCTTCGAAAGGTTTCCTCGCATAAAAAGGTCCAAAAACCAAGTCATATCCCTGCCTCAAAACTATCATACCGGTCATAGCATGTTCATGGAAATCAATGGACACTATTGGGTATCAGTGTCCCACAATGACCCTGCCCTTGAAGTGCTTTAACAACATATTGTTGTCTATCCAATTCCTTTCATTATTGTTGCTAATTCTTGCATTCAATTTCAACCACCCAACAGGGTATGTTCATGCATTCCTATACCAAGCACATAATTTCCATTAGATTTAAAATATATTGAAATGAATTCAAATCATACCTCATTGGTGGCCCTCAACAACGTACACTTGCCATTCTATTCAATTCCTGAAACAATAAGTCAAACTAACATCTTTGACCAAAGCATCATGTATAAACATATAAATTTGGTTAGCTCGAAAATCAACCATCATAAATCAAAATCATAGGTCACATATAACCATCATAAACTAGAATCATAGATCACATGCATAATTAAAACTAAAATAAAATATTGATACTTATCATTTAATCAATCCTTTCTATATGCACACAGGATTGGTTGCCACACCCAATAAACACCTAGTGTCTCTTCAACCATGTACACATACACATAGTTTACACCACACGCATACAACCACACATGACATACAACACCATACAATACATGCACCTACACCTGATATACAACACATGCACCTACCCCCGATGTACAACACAACACAATACATATACCTAAATCTAGTGTAAAACACAACACAATACATACACCTACATCCGATGTACAACACAACACAATACATATACATACATAGAGTACAACACAATGAAAACACATGCCACGATACCACAACTACGCAATGCACATACACAATAACAAAAGTACACAAAACAACATGTACAACATGCACACAATGCCACATGTGCACAACATAGCATGTACGACATGCACACAATACCACATGTACAACATATACATAGTACCACCTATACACAGCACCACCTACACAACATGTACACAACACCACATGTACATAGCACCACCTACACAATGTGTACACAGCACCACTTACACAATGTGTACATGATATTACATGTACATAGCACCACATGTACACAGCACCACATGCACGACATGTACATAGTACCACCTGCACAAAGCACCCCATGTACAACATGTAAACGACACCACATGTACACAACACCACATGCATGACATGTGCACAGTACCACCTGCACACGACACTCCTTGTATAACATGTACACGACACCACATGCACACAACATCACATGTACAATCATACACACAACACCATATGTACAACATGCACACCATGCCACATGTACACAACGCCATATGCACACAACATCATAGGTGCAACATGTACAACATATATACAACAGTAGTACTGCACATCCAAATACCACAAACTGACTCTACCAAGCAACCTTATCTCTAGTGTATTTCCACTATTCATGCATGTTCCAGCATGCCACCAATCATGTTGCTTCCATTACACTGATGTATTCCTCAGTGTTACCTGTCCATAACATGGGCATAGTACAAGCATATAATATCAATTCATATCCACATGATACTGACCTTGTAGATCTGTCAGGGTTACTCTTCCCACTTGATTCCTCATAAACCATAAACCTCTTCATGTCATTCACCAACATAAACAATCATTCCTCCACAAGAATGATCCCTGACAACCATGTCAGACAGTGACCTAGATACATACATATATATAAGCATTAGAATAAAACAATCATGATCATGTCAGACAATGACATACATACATACACATATGCATATATAAACATAAACATAATCATAGTCACAACACACTTACCAGATATCATAAGGTTTAAGGTTGAGATAACTCCCTTTATCCGTGCACATCATGCACAACATTGAGAACAATGCTTCCCAAATTATCTAAGGCATATACTATCTAAGATCCATTTACTTTACCTTTCTTGTTACCTTTCTCATGATTGTCTTGCCACTGTCCATTTACACCAGTGGACCCAACCAATACAATTCACTCTCATACTCTTGCCTTCAGCTACACCTACTCATGCACTGAGATTCGTCTGAGTCTTTGCATCACATGTTGGACTTCATTTAGCTCTCCCCAAGCTCCACTAACTTCCTCTTTCCCAACCAAATCCCAAGACCCTCAAAATATAAAAGAAATAGACAAGAAATAGACAAGAAGAAACCATGAAAACCAATAGCAACACGACATTACAAATAAAGTGGCAAAGCCTTGCACCAGATGCAATCAAAACCCATAAATCAAGCTCAAACAAATCACAAAATATTGAAGGCACAAAACTAGCAACAAACACCATGACTCAATACCATGGTTCCCAATGCTTCCAAGGGAAAGCTCAACCTGAGCCTGCTTTAGGATTTCATGGTATTCTCTTTTGACATGCAATCCCTACATCATACATCCATAAACACATAATTGTCAGCATATAAACAATATAACAATATACCAGTTATCTTACCTTGTTGCACCAAGCATGTTGCATTGTAGTTGAACACATTTGTGTCATCTTTCAAGGGACTCCAATTCCCTTGACAGATATAGCTATAACTAGAACCCATCGGTTATTTATATAAACAAATCAACTATTACCTTGTCATGCTAATACCAAACATGTTTCCCGCAACTACTCACACATGTCGATCACATCTTCCAAATATCAAGACAACATATCTATTAATTTGAAATCAACCTTTACCAAGTCCAACAACCATGTCATAATCAACAATCAACTCACATTCATCAATCATAAAAATACAACTAGCACCCACTAGCACTCGAGTACATATCAGTTGTTCTTAGCACATATGTGTTAGTACAACCATCTTAAAACAAGATTATTTCTTCATGAAATCTTATAGACACTTACTCATATCATGCAATTAACCAAACATTCAAATAATAGATAGACAACATAATAAACACCAAACACTCAAACACCATATAGACGACATAATCAAACATTCAAGCACTAAGTAGATGACATAAGCAAGCTCATACCTTAATGTCAACTCAAACATAAATAAGGTCATGATATCCATAATATTAACTAGCTAACATGTTCACATCATAAGCTCATAAACAATTTTCATTCATGCATAACAATCACATATGCATAGCCAATCTAGATTGGTAAAACACAATATCACAAATATGTCGGCTCATACCTGAATATTGTAATCATAACCATCTGCATAGGCCCATCCAGTTTAGTATGATACATATAACATCAAGAACTTAAAGGCAATAACCATAATCATCAGGCATATGACCACAATGCATACAATAATAGGTTATTATCATTCATGACTATCTGACACATGTGCATATGACTACACTAATAAACTAGCATTTATCATGCATGTAACCATAACAACAATAAAATGACATGTATATAAGTAACCATAATTCTTATAACAACCATTAACCACATACTTGCATGCCCAACATACAAACCTATATGATGATCTTCTCTTACCCTGAAGTCTAGTGTTACAATCTTTCTCTGGTGATCTACATCTCCTACTCTATCTCATCCAACAAATCATCATCATAACAACCAACAACATCATGACGACACAAACTACATAAAATGACCTCACAATGCGTGTTTGACCTACTATACATGCATAACTATAACCATGACAATGAACGCATAACAATATATAGACATTGACATGCATAACAAATGCATATATATCTAACATGCATTCATGACAAACACATCCCAACAACAACATCACTAAATTCTACGTGGAAACACAATTGTAACAATGACTACCACCATGCATACATAACAAGCACATATACATCCTTCATGCATGCATGACAGACAGATTCCGCGCATCCAGTCCAAGTGTTGAAACATTATCACACAAAGAGAATGGAAACCATACACCACCCAAAGAGAACATAAGCCATGTTATGATACCACTCTATGACACCCTCCTCCCACAATTACCCAAGTTAATCGATCCGCTGGGGTAAACATGTGACGAGAGACTACTATGATCTTATTCAACTCCCCATGTACAGTTAAGGAAGTGGAACTGGAAAAACAAAACCAAACTGACCTTCCATGCATGCTACAGAACCTCTAGGAGCCAACCAACCTTTCCAGGTGACCAACCCCCAAGGAAACTTAACATTTTACTGACCTAGAGCCTCATTCGCTCCCATGACATGAGAATGCATGTGAATGGGACCCTCCATTCACTCCCACAGCAAGGGCATGCAAGTGATTGAGGAATTTTGCAGTCAGTTCAAAGCCAACAACCTCATATTTTGTGCCACGCTTTTAGGGCCAAGACTCAGGCCACTACCCATAACTCCATGAAACCTTTAAGAATGAAATTTAACATTGAAATAATTATACTAAAGCAAATACTTGAACAAAGACTTGACTGGACCCCTACTAGCCATGAAAGACATTTCATAAAACATGCCACAAATATGCATTCTAGAGGCCATAACAACAGATCTGAGCATAAGGGTCTCATACTTATCTAAGAACCATTAAGAAGAATTGATGCCTTTTCACATTAGCTACATTATCATCTATTAGGTCATATATTCATTGTTTATTCATTTACAAATCAAAACATGATGAGATCTATACACCATCACTGTCATAAAACATGCTCATAACCAGCATATAACCAACAGAAATAACAAGGATATAACAGCCATAAACCATATATAAACAAGTAAATTTACCCATCAAATACAAGAGGAAAGAATCTCTTATTAACATATGAAAAATGCAACCAGGTCTAGGACTTCCACGAACCATCCGACCATAGACTAGGTCGAACCAAATCTCTCTTTCATCTAGTCACCCTCATGCCATATTCCAAGCATGAATGTGGAATCTCATGGAACACATCCAACAAAAAAAACCAAGTGTTCCATAGGCCAAACCACCTCAACCCTTAACCAATGATTCCACCTCACAGCCGGACATCACCAACTATCACCATATTGGTCTCTACCCAAGTTGTCCATGGCTATAGAGTGTTTTTTCCATCCAAGGCTTCCAAGACTAGTAACTCAACCCACAACTGTTGTCGGGCTCCAAATAATTTGTCTAACCAAGGCTCCAAGACTAGTAACTCAACAAACCAAGGGCTCTAAGTCGTTTTTCCAACCAAGACTTCAAGACTAGTAACTCAACCCAAGTTGTTACAGGGATTTAGAGCATTTGTCCAACCAGGTCTCTAGGAACTAATAACTCAACCCATAGCCAAAGGAACATAAGCACCAACTTAAAAACAAATATGAAACCCACAACACCATTTCTATCTAGGAAATGGCAAGGCTAAGGCAAATACCCCATCAATCCAGGAAATCCTCCATGCCAATGACAAATCACAACTAAGAAACCACATGCATATGTCATGCATGACAAAACTAGCAAGGAAGTCATACATGAAACTTTGTACCTGCAACCAAAATTAGTTGTAGCTGCTAATCCAAATGTCCTCTTGTGATTTCTTTATTTTCCTTTGCTTTTTTCTCCAAATCCCAAGTATTCCACACTTCTCCAAGAGTGCTTCAATAAAATTCTAAGTGTCCAAGAGGATGAGAGAGAGAATAGAGAGAGAGCTCCAAAACTGAATTGACAAAAGTCTACAAATTGATCCTCATAAGCCTTTTTATTTATGAGGCCTATATTTTCTTCATTTTCCATTATTTCCCGTCATTTTCCTCCTCACATGAAACCTGTGACCTTTCACCTTCCTTTTCTCCTATTTTCCACTATTGTCATAAATAAATGTCAAATAATGCCTCTTGCCTTTCCAAAGCCTTTGCCAATTTTCTTAGCCATTAATACACCAAAGTGGGAGCCCACTAGGATTTTTTTCCCACCATTCATCTTGTAATATGTGTCCCATGAACTTGGTATTATATTTTTTAAATGGATTTTCATCCAGGGCTATTACACCCTTGGTGTGTTTGGGGTATGTGATCAGTGGAGGAGAGTTGAAGATAGATCCTTCCAAGATGGAGGCCATCATGAAATGGTTGGTTCCTACTAAATTTTTTGAGGTTAGGCATTTCATTGGGCAATATAGTACCTAAGGAAATTCATAGCCTCGTTTTTAGCAGTAGCAACACAGCTCCATGCCATAACAGCAAGTAGCAAGAGTTTATAGTGGGAAAAACGTCAGCAGGGGAATTTTGAGGAGTTAAAGAAGAAGATAAGTCAAGCACCACTTATGGCATTACCAAATTTTCCACGACCCTTTGAAGTTGATACATATGCGAGTGGGTATGTTATGGGAGTTGTCTTGATGCAGGGAGGAAGGCATGTATGCTACCATTCTAAAGTATTTCATGGGGCAATCTTTAACTACCCTACCAATGACAAGGAGCTCTATGCCATGGTTTAAGTTGTGAAGAAGTGGAAGCACTATTTTATGGGAAAGGAGATAATAATCCACATAGATCACTAGTCATTAAAGTACTTGCAGTCCCATAGTAAGCTATAGCAGACTAGGAATTACAAGTGGATGGGGTTTTTATAGTTGTTTCATTTGGTGATCAAGTATAAGAAAGGTAGCACACACAGGTTCATCGACATGCTTTCAAGGCCACCCACATCAAATATTACCACTTTGGGGGCTCTTATGCACATGGATGCATTCACCCATGATTCATACAGGGAGGCATATTCAGAGGATGAGGACTTCAAGGAGGTGTATCAGCAGTTGCAAAGTCAGAGTCATGTGCACAATGGTGACAATGTCATTTACTACCATCTCCAAGATGGGTTACTCAACAAGTTGGATAAGCTATGTGTTCCTAAAGGTGAGTGATTGTAGCTGATTAGAGACGCTCACACCTCTAGGGTTGCAAGGCACTTTGGTGTAGGGAAGACCATGGCAAACTTGCAGAGTTATTTATATTGGCCCAAGATGCAAGAGCAGGTAACTAGGTTCATAAGAGGATGCATGCTTTGTTGTACCAGCAAGCCTAGAAACAGGAAACAGGCTCTATATCATCCCTTACCTGTACCTACTCATCCTTGGGAAATCATTTACATGGAATTTGTGGGAGGTTTACCAAAAGCCAATAAGGGACATCAATATTCATTCATGGTAGGTAACAGGTTCAGCAAGATGTGTGTTCTAATGCCCTGTAAAAAGACCATTACCGAACAAGAAGAATAAAACTTGTTCTTTGGACAAGTCTGGGTGCACTTTAGGATACTAAGGAGCATCATTTCAAACAAGGATATAATATTTCTCAGTGCATTCTAGACTACATTCTGGGAGAAGACAGACATATGGGCAAGCAAAAATATTCAATAAGACTTTGGTGTAGCGTCTAAGGGGATACAACCAAAAGCATATAAAGACTTGGGATGAAAATCTGGTATATATATAACATTCTTACAACAAAGCAATCCACACTTCTATAGGAAAGTCCCTATTTGAGACTTGTTTTGGATATTATCCACCTTCACCTTTGGATATTATACATGGGCAGCAAGGAGGAGTGAGGGAATATCTTATAGGAGATTCTTTGAGGGCTGAAAATTTTATAGAGAAGATTAGGAAGAACCATCTACATTTACAAGACACACTGCAGAAGTCATAGGAGAAGTATAAGGATAGGCATGATCAACACAGAACTGAGAAATCGTTCAAGATGGGAGACAGGGTATGGCTATAGTTGAACAAAGAGAGGTTGCAGGGGCTTGGTAATAAAATTAAGGCTTTGAGGTATGCTCCCTTTGAGATACTAGAAAAGGTGGATGATAATGACTATCAACTCATTTTACCACCATATATGTGCATTTACTCGGTTGTGAATGTAGAGAATTTGAAACTCTATGAGCCTTCCATGCTAGATCAGGAAGAGGAACAAGTCTTACCTTCCATGGAGGATTTAGCACCAAATACTCTGGAAGAGTTGGCGAAATATACAGTTTTGTAGAAGAGGTCCACAACTACAAGATAGGGGCAGCATGATGTTTGGCATATTGGGTTGAAGGGACAACTTCTAGCCAAAGCTAAATGGTACACGAGAGAGAAGGTGAAAGAAAAAATTTCCTCACCTCATTCAGTAAAATATTTAGGGTCAAAAATATCCAAAAATGGGGAGGTGTGGTCTGGATTGGATCATTGTAGGTTTTTCATCCATATCAATGCATTTAGAGTGGAAAAAGTGGAGGAATCATCTCATGGGACCATTTTTACCGGTGGGACCCAGTTTGGCAAAACAGGGTTTGAAACCTTTCAAGAGCATTTTGAGGCATCAAAAAATGTTTTTTGGGGGTAAAAATTTTCCTCTTTAGTGCATCACCTTTTCATGTTATCATAAACATATATATTTTTCCAACAGTGCAAGGAGCGTGTCAATCGCATTCTGTATGCAAAAGTTATGCCACTCAAAAGTTGACCTTCCTGTTTTCACACCTATAATTTGGGAGGATGTCGTGTCATCCCACATTATTCATGTAAAATGGGATAGCCACGTGTTTTTGATATAAAATACTCTAGAAGAGTCTATATTGTAACTCCTGTTAAGAGTTTATGTAGTCAAACTTAACCACTAGTAGGCTATCAGGTTGTGTTATAATCGGGCCACTAGGAGGAACAGGCATTCCATTCTTTCAAGAGAATTTTTTTCAATAGCTGAGAAAAGATAGCTAGGAGAGATAGGAGGTAGAGCACACAAAGGGGATTTGTGCATTGTAGCAGCCCATGGACCACAGGCATTACTTCTTTGTATCAGCAGCCTTATTTTCCGGACAGAAAAAGAGAGCAAAGCAACCTCAGCTTCCAGCTAAGTTTTCTCTCATAAGGGTTTCCCAAAACATATCTTGTGTCTTATGTGTGTGTGTGAGATTATTTTTTCATTCTCTACTTTTCTACATAATTTACATTTTTTGGCATTATGAAAGTTATCCTTGGTGGAAACCTACCTGATGAGTTGTCCTTAATGAAAACCTACCTGATAAATGGAAACCCAGTTGATGAGTTATCTCTTGATGGAAACGTACTTGTTGAAGATGTAAACAGGATATGACAAAGTGTTTTACAGATGTGAGAGATTGTTTTAGAAAAGTCATAGTAGTTCAGAGGCATAGGTATGTCAAATTTGAAAGTTCAAGAAGTATACGCGGGTTCTGTTAAGCAAAGTCACATACACACACAAGTATGAAGAAGTAAAGGTGCGTACAGTTTCTGCACCATGGTATTCTCAATACTAAGGGTCCTTACCATGGTACTTCCCTGTGGTATTGAGCAAAGTAGCAAATGTTTTGATCCTGTTTAAGAAAACCATTGGATGGAGTATGGTTTTGACCTATGGTATTAGATAAGGGCTAAACTATATAAGGAGATGAAGGTCAAAGTGACAATATGTGTTCAAGTGATGGAAATCTTATGAATAGTTAGATCTAAAGCAAATATGCATGTAATGGGCTATCGATGATTTTCTTGATCTAAACTAAGTATGCACCCGAGGTTTTGATGATGGATCAGATCCAATAGATCTGAGATGACAATCATGATTATGAGATTATTTGATTTGTATTAATAGTGTCTTAACACGTGATTTTTTTTGTGTATGTTGAGATCTAGGTACGTTTGAACTTTTGTGTTGTAGCAAAGATTTTAGCGTGAATTTGCATATCTATACATGGGTTTTATAGCCTTCAAGGTGTGTACACGCGCTAGTGTGGTTCTGGTAAGTTGCGTACACGCAATTTTATTTCCTGAAAAGCGTGTACACATGTGAATATGCTTTGAGGAAAGTGTGTACAAAAAGTAGGGTTTCGATGAAAAGAATGTTTGATTAGTTTTATTAGCCTTGATGTGTTTATGTTGTCTGTCAATGAAGTCTTCTTGATGATTTGGGTCTAAACAGTGATGTTTTTATTATGGATTGATTAATTGAAGAATGCTGAAGTTACTTGTTGATTGTGATTGAAGATCAGTGATGGTTTTGTGGTTCTTTCATAATGTTGCAGTAAATTTGAGTATGATTCAGTGTTTGTTTTAGAGTGATAGTGGTCCAGTTTTCAGGCTTCAGTGGTTGAAGATCTGTACGTGGGTATTCTTAAGGAAAGACACGTACACAGGAGGCTTTCTACTACAAATTAGCATACATATTTTGACAGATGGTTGATCAGAATTTGCTGTAACAGAATTTGATTTATGTGATATGCAGTGTGATGTTTAGTATTTTGATTATAGTGATCTGAATGTTCTAGTTGATTACTTGAGTTTTGGTTAATTCAATGATTGGGCTTCAGTGATTAGTTGGTTCTTTTGGTTCAATGATTGGTTGGGTCAATGGTTGAGTTACAGAGATAAGTTTCAGTTTGGTGATTGGTTTTGAGCCTAAATGTTGGTAGTGGGTCCAGTTTGAAAATTTTATGAAACATGGCCTACAAGTTATGATGTGTTGTAGCAGGTGGATCTAGTATGAAAATTTATGAAACATGGTCCCCAGAGATGAGGTATTTGGAGCTTCGTTCCAGTGGTAGCTGGTAAATCAAATTAGGGGTTTGGATATCCCTTCCCTTTAGCACCTGGAGAACGAGCTAATGTTGTAGCCTTTTGGAGGTCGTTGCCTACGTACTTGTACAAGTTTACGCCCGTACAAGATCCACGGGGTTGGAGCTCCCTTCCAGTAGGATTTGGAGAACGAGTGAAGGTTGTAGCCTTCTACAGGTGGGTGCCTAAGTACTGTTATGAGTCTGAACCAATACAAGATTGTAAAAGATTTTCTTTATATTTAAAAGAAGACGGAGACGACATCATCACATGGTTTTTTCCTGCACTAGGTTTCCACCTTAAATCCTGGTATTCATATGTGTTGCTTATGTGTGATAGTTTATTTTGTTCTTACTACACATGGTTACTGTTTATCTAATGTTTAATAAAGTATTGATGCACTGGCTCAAGATAAATAAATGAGGAATTAACTGAACCATAAGTTTACTGGATATACGCTAGTTGTCTTAAGAGCAGTCGCGTACACATGCAGGTTCCATTCAGTAAAGTTGCGTACAGAAATCAAAATATGAAATGAAAAGTTAATGATTTGAAAATACTGATTCAACCCCCCTCTCAGTGTTTTTCCCAACAATTGGAATCAGAGTAGGTCCATTGGAAGAAGCTTGATCGCTTGAAGGAGATATGTCAAGACAATGGGTAAGAAACAAAAGAATAAATAAACTTAAAAGAAGAAGACATCTCAAAATGACAGTGACAGTGACAATGGTGATTTTCTATTAGATGGAAGCAAATACTCAAATTCAAAATCACCTCACTTTATGTTAATCTAGAATGAAGATGATCGAGCAAAAGAATTATCAGGTACTAATTTTTGGTCCTCTTGTGATCCCTTTCCTTGTTCATGCAATATTGAAGATAGTGAATATGACAATGAAACAACTGAATTTTCTCTTATGGGTAAAAATGAAATAAATCTAATGGCCCTAGAAATAGAAGTTAAAAGGCTCACAGATAAAAATAGAGATCAGCAAGATCTATTTGATAAAAAGGAATGTACCTACAAAGAATAGGTTACTAGGTTAAAGACATAGTTGGAAGAAGGAAACAAAATAAGGAAGCAGTACAAGGAAAAGTAATATCAATGTCAAAGACTATAGGATGAAGTAACAACATTAAGAAATCAAATGAATGAAAAGGATACAACAACCAAGGAACTTAAAGAAAGAACCATTTACTGTAAAGGTCTTGAAGATGGCGTTGTCTCTATAAAAATAGATCTTGAAAAATCAAATAACCTGAATGAAGAACTACTTCAAGCATCTAAAAAACAAGAAAATGGGTTGAAAGAAGAGATTCTCAAATTAAAACAGCAAATGGAGGAAGGAAGAAAGATTCAAGAAATCATGAAGAGCAGTATCTAGAAAAGGAAAACTAATATCAGGCTAAGGTAAATATCCTATAAGGTAAATTATAAGAAAAGGATAAACATTTGTGATTTCAAGATAGTACTAATATTTTGGATAATATTCTTAGTAGTCAACCAACCATCAAATCTGGTCTTGGTTTTCATGAAACTATTAAAGGTGAATCTAGCTCACAAGATGAGGCAAGGAATTCTAATGCAAAATCTGAAATTCTTAACAAGGAGATAAGAAGTCAACCTCATCAACAACCAAGGAAAGAAAGTATTCAAAGGAAATCATTTAGTCCTAACTATAGAAGTGTTAATTGATTTTTTCCTCTGATCAATAATGTTGAATGTTATATATGTCATAATTTTGGACATGTTGCAGCCAATTGTAGAATTAGAATGTTTCAAGCTAATAACCATCTTACAGAAAGATGTTCAGCTTCCAGGTACTTTAAGGGATATTGTTTTGCTTGCAATATGTTTGGTCACAAAGTCATTCATTATAATAGAAGAAATCTGAATAATATAAGATTTTATGCTTGTAACAAGTTTGGGCATGTAGAAAAAGCATGAAAGAACAAGTCTATGGACCACTGTAGACAACATGATAAGCAACCAGATAAGAACATTAATATTAGAAAATTTGAAAAAGGTGGATCCACCAATAAGCAAGAAAAAGAACAGATAAGGTGTGGTCTTGCTCTCTACTCATTTGAAGATGAAGATGAATGGTACATAGATAGTGGTTGTTCCCATCACATGACTAGAGATAAGAGTAAAATGGAGTATCTTAGGAAAACCATCATGGTAATGTTATTCTTGGAACTGATGTTTCAACAAAAGTTCTAGGACAAGGTAAAGCCATAATTAATAAAACTAGAGCAGTATTTGATGCCTTATTAGTTCAAGGACTAAAGCAGAATGTTCTAAGTGTAGGAAAAATCGAAGATAAGGGAAATATAATTGTTGTTACATCAACCAAGTGTAAGGTTATGAATGAAGCAACTAGAAAAGTCATAATAAGAGGATATAGAAATCGAGATAAAGATAAGAATTATCATAGATATGAGAAAGGTCCAGACTTAGAGTAAAAGAAGATGGTGCCTATGTCAGTCTCTTATCCTTAAATTAACATTTCTAAGATTTACTACAGAAGTGGTGAGAGGTACTTGACCTCAGGAAAACAGAAGATAATTATCAGGTCCTCTAGATTAGTGATATGTAATCTTAGGGGGAGTAATACATGTGTTTTCTTGATGTTGATTCCCATGGTTGTTATTAATTTTCATGTTGCTTATGCTACTGATAGATTCTTTGGTGTAGTAACAGTAAACAGGTATAGATAGAAAAGACTCAAGAGGAGATGAAAGTGTGAAATATCAGTATTTCACGTTCTGTATGCAAATCTTATGAAGAAAATTTGTGTGTATACACGAGTTCTAAACTGCACAGTCACGTATATTTTGGTTTGATGCAGAAACAGGGGGATAGACTCGAAAAAAGGGTCTGATATGCTTCAATCTATTATTACTTGACTTTCATGATTCATATGGTTGAAGGTTACAGTCTGTTGATGCCATTTAGAAATTCTTTTGGCCTTTATAAATTTTTAATGACTTAATGGATGACTGGTTGATAATGATGCCTTAATGATTCTCACTGATATATGAAATGATATTATTAGAAATGACAGTGAACATTTGGCACAAGTTCAAAGGGAGCATTTACTATGCTTCAAATAATTAATTGTTGGCATTATGTTTGCTTTAGAAGTCCTTGATACATAATGATTCTTATGCTTATATTGCTGAAGTGTTTAAATGATACATCATGCTATGTTGCGATCATGGTTGCCTATGATGAAATCACAGATGATACCTATATATTGCTTGAGCCACATAGTTGTTATGATGCTACTGATTAGATTTATGGATGATTCTTTTGATGATGCATATGATTCGTATGTTATGTGGCTTATATAGTGATCTTAATAAGTTCAAGGAGACAAGCAAAGCTTGAGAATACAACCTCATTATTTGATGATGATAAGTGTCACTCATTTATTTTATGTTGATGTCATCATGCCTTCAAAGATGCATAAATTTCATATGGTATAGTTATGGAGGAGGATTCCTATGGTTCGTGGCTCTCACATGGTATATTGTTTAAAGATTGTTGCCTTTTATGGTATCAAGAAAGTTTGACAAATGATTGTGAGCTCATGGTTTTATTTTATCATTAATGAGAAGCTAGATACATACTTCTATCTCTATGATGGATGCATTACAGATAAGGATCTTATGGATGATTACTTAAGTTTCATATTGGTAAAGTGATGTTGGTATGATATATCTTATTGTATGAAGAAATTGGCTAAGAGAATGGTGTTATTGCATGTTTCATGAGACATGGCTTACTTAATCACATAGTGATGATGATAAGGAATGATGAATACTTCTCCATGTGTTAGTTTATGATGATATGCTTGGTCCTCACATATGTTGATTGATGCATGAGTTTCTAAATCATGGTTGATGCTTATCATATGTGGGATGTTAGAAAACTCCCTAGTGATAATACATGTTTGATATGTTGGAGGTTTTTGTGGAAAGAACATGCAATTCTTAATATGATTATTTGATGATGATGTTATTGTCATGTATGATGACTATGGTGCTTACACATGATATGATGTGAATGGTTTTGTGAAGATATTATTACTATTCGGAACATGGCATATTGAAGAATGATGCTACATTGTCCTATCTTATGATGATCCTCTCTTATGGTGTTGTGGATGCATACCAAGTCACAGGTTGATGATATTAAAGCTACATTGTTCTATCTTACATATTTGATGATGAGCTACTGCTAACAGATGCTTATGGTGCAGATCATGTATGGTGTATGACAGTTGTTAATTGTTATCATGGTCTTAATGAGGTATTTGGTCTTGGTTATACATGTCATATATATCATTTGATGTAAAGGTCATGTAAAGACCTATGATGTATTCATTATAAAATCCAATCATGTATGGGCTATTGTGGTCAAGTCCTTTTGGATATATCATGTAATTTGTAATCCCACTGTGATTAGGAAGTGGATGTAATGTCAAATATGTAAACCCACTACGATTTGTTAATTGAGTCATAGATTCATGTACTTCATTGTACATCTATCAGAAACTTTAGCATGTGCTCAGGGGAAGCATGACTAGTGTTCATACTGAGCAGTATCGATAAAGAAGTTTTCATTCAACAATGGTTAGCCCTTTTCTCTTGTCGTCAAAGGGGGAGAGTAACTTGGTGTTTGAAGAGTAGCTTTGTGTTTGACAATCTTGGTGCTTGGTTTGATGTGTTTTACAGTTATCTACGGGTTGTGGTGACCAGACACCAATGTGGTTGAAATCAAGTCCAAAGGGGGAGATTATTGGCATTATGAATTAAGTGTTGTCCTTAATGGAAACCTACCTGATGAGTTGTCCTTAATGACAACCTACTTGATGAATGGAAACCTACTTGATGAGTTGTCTCTTGATGGAAACCTACTTGTTGAAGATGTAAACAAGATATGATAGAGTGTTTTACAGATGTGACAGTGTTTTGGAAAAGGCATAGCAGTTCAGAGGTAGAGGTATGATAAAGTTGAAAGTTCAAGAAGTATACGTGAGTTCTGTTAAGTAAATCCGTGTGCACACGCAAGTATGAAGAAGCAAAGGCACGTATAGTTTTTGCACCATGGTATTATAAATACCAAGGGTCCTTATCATGGTATTGCCCTAATGTATTGAGCCCAGTGACAAATTTTTTGATCCTGTCTAAGAAAACCATTGGCTGGAGTATGGTTTTGACCAGTGGTATTGGATAAGGGATAAACTATATAAGGAGATGAAGATCAAAGTGATAGTATGTGTGCAAGTAATGGAAATATTATGAATAGTTAGATATGAAGCAAATATGCATGTAGTGGGCTATTAATGCTTTTCTTGATCTAAACTAAGTATGTACCCAGGGTTTTGATGATGGATACGATCCAACAAATCTGAGATGACAATCATGATTATGAAATGATTTTATTTGTATTGATAGCGTCTTAACTCATGATTTTTTTTTGTATGCCAAGATCTGGGTATGTCTGAAGTTATGTGTTGCAATAAAGATTTGAGTCTCAATTTCCAGATCTGTACATGGGTTTATAGCCTACCAGGCACGTACACATGCTAGTGTGGTTCTGGCAAGTCGTGTACATGCGGGTTTGTTTCCTGAAAAACACATACACATGTGGATATGCTTTGAAGAAAGCACATACATAATGTAGGGTTTTGATGAAAAGGATGTCTAATCAGTTTAATCAGACTTGGTGTGTTTCTATTGTCTGTCAATGAAGTCTTCTTGATGATCTAGGTCTAAACAATGATGTTTTGATCATGGATTGATTGATTGAAGAATTTTGAAGTTACTTGTTGATTATGATTGAAGATCAATGAAGGATTTGTGGTTATTTTAGAATGTTGTAGTAAATCTGTGTATGATTCAGTGTTTGTTTTAGAGTGGAAGTGGTCAAGTTGTTAAGTTTCATTGGTTGAAGAGATGTACATGGGCATGCTTAATGAAAGGCCTGTACACACGCGGGTTTGATACTACGAATTAGCGTACATATTTTGACAGATGGTTGATCAAGATCTGCAGTAACAAAATATGATTTCTATGATGTGCAATATAATGTTTAATATTCTGATTACACTGATATGACTGTTCTAGTTGATTGGTTGAGTTTTGGTTAATTCAATGATTGGTTGGTTATGTTGGTTCAGTGATTGGTTGGTTCAATGGTTGAGTTAAAAAGAGAAGTTTCAATTTGATGATTGGTTTTGAGCTTACATGTTGGTAGTGGGTCCAGTCTGAAAATTTGATGAAACGTTGCCTACAAGTTATGATGTGTTGTAGCAGGTGGATCTAGTATGAAAATTTATGAAACGTGGTCCCTTCCAAAGTCCTTATTCCTATGATGAATCGATATATTCCTCAAAAGAGTAAATCTGGACGTTCCTGTAGGTCTGTAAAATATAAATTTATTTACTAACAGATTGCAAAAATATATACAACAAGTAAAGAGATAGTAATCTAAGCAAGCTAAATGCATGGGAAAGAATGCTAACTGTATCAAAGAATTTTTGTTAAACTTAAATTAAAATGCTTAAAGAGACTAATAAACAAACTAACTTATTGACCTACAAAAAACAATATTTGAAAGTGATATCACAGAATGACTATCTGAAATAATGAATGGAAAATAAAAGTACAAAGAGGCAGCCTGAGCACGTAGGTTGGGCCTTAACCCAGGAAGACTCGGGTCCCTTAAAGGAAAATCAAACTATACACCAAAGATTGTTTTTCATTAGTCAACAAATGTGCTAATAAATGATATATGACAAAACTGAAATAATAAGAAAAAATTTCCTTTCTCTACTACTGACTATCTTCTCCAAAAGCTATAAATCCATAATGGGATATTAAGGCCCCTTATTTATACAAAAAGCGGTTTAAGGGCAGCCTCCTTGAAGAGAGGATTGTTTCTGTTACACTGAAATTTGTCACCATGACTATCTGCAGTTAATATGGCTCCATCAATAGTCATATTATCCTCCTTGTCAAGCCTTATACCTCTGTTCTTCATGTCAAACTTCAAAAAAGAGAGAAAGTCACTAAAAAAAACATGTTTATCTCTGGGTACGCAGGTTCTCTCTACCTTGCCTGCGTGTACGCATCCCAAACTCATTGTACCTGCGTACTTGTACGCTCTGTAAGCCAAAGGATGGGTGCGTACCCCTGTAGAGGTCAAAAGGCGCGAGTTTCATCTTTAAAAAGTTACTTGTGGTCACTTCTAGAGCCTTCTAGAAGAGTGTTTGACGTGTATTGAGCGCCTCCAGATGGTTCATGCATCCCTATGATAGAGGAGCTATCCCATCAAGAGAGGAGCTACCCCATCCAAAAAGGGAGTATCCCAATGATGTTGGAACTGAATAACCTCCTCTAGAATACTATAAATACAGGC